>JAXCHO010000028.1:507500-580000 GCA_036630365.1 Acanthiza pusilla
AGCAGATGCACAGATACTGCCCCTGAGCAGGGAACTTCATTTGCTTCATGGCAGAAAGGAGAAGGAATTCATTCAGCCATTGCCTATGGTTACTTGGTAGGCAAAACCCAGGAGATTTGTGTTTGATCTCCTGAGCCTGTCAAGGATGGTCCAATACAGCTCTGCCAGCCAGGGCACGGCCCCCCAGTGAGGGACACTTTGGGATCGTGGAGCTGTTGTTTTGCTGCCATACCTGCCAAGGATTCCTGCACAGCCACGAGCAGACAGCATGGATGGGAGGGACAGGAGGGCAGCTGGGGAGGACATTCTGCAAAGGCCACAACTACAGACCCCCCAGGCCCATCTGTGCAGCAGGAACATGTTTCTTTTTAAGGTGATGCTTTGAGCTGGATGGGTGTCACCCAGGGAGAGGGGCCGGTGTCAACCTCCAGGACAGGTTGGCTCCTGCAGCTCTGGAGCTCTGGCAGCTCCTTGGTAAGGGAGCACCAACTGTGTGAACATATTAATTCCATTTCTAAAAGTTGGAGGGAAAAAACACTATTAGCACAGCTCCCAGTTCTGCTCTTTAAGTATCATATAATTTAGATTAACAGATATTTTGCAGATGCCACCAAACTTGACAAGATGTAATTATTTTCAACAAGAAAAAGTTGGCTTTTTGGCTGCTTTATGAATGTGGGGCTGTTCCCAAACAGTGATCCTGCAGCGCACTGTGCTGAGCTGTGGTGGCTCCTTCCCCCCTTGCTTGCCTTATTTTTGCTGATATTTGCATCTCGGAGGATGTCCTTGAACAGACCCTGCTGTCACCGTGGGGCATCACCTTCGCGGGTCCCGAAATGGTGCTTGGCTGCCATGGATCGCTCAGGACGGAGCAGGCTGGGCACTGGGAGCGCCGGGCAGAGCCCCGCGCCCTGCCAGAGTGACCATCCCTAGTGGCCCGGACGGAGGGCAGGGCAGGGCAGCTGTGCAGGCGGCGCGGAATGGCCGAGAGGTGACAAAAGAAGGGGAAAAGGAGAGTTCCGCCCTGCAGCGCATCCCATCCGTGTGAGCCCTGTCTCGCAGGTTTGGCCTCCCTCTGTCCCACATGTGGCCTGTCCCTGTGCCCAGCCTATGTACATGGGCCACAAATTCCCCCCGAGGTCCCGCGCCTCTCCTGTCGCTGGTGCCCCGCAGCCGAGTGTGGGCCTGTTCCAGCCATGTCCCCAGTGCCTCCCGTGTTCTCTCTGTGTCCCCCCGTTCGTGGTGCTCACGGTGCCCTGAGTGTCCCCGGTGCTCCTTATCCCCATGGTGCCCCTTGTCCCCATGGTGTCCCCGTGTCCCCACGGTGTCCCCGTGTCCCCACGGTGTCCCCGTGTCCCGCTGCCTCCCCGGCTCCGCGCCGCGCGTGGCGCTCCGTGCCCACCAGGTGGCGCTGCGGGAGGGACGGGGCCGCGCTCGGCCCCGGGAGCCCGCGGGGAGCGGAGCCGTTAGCCCCTGGGGAACGGGGTCCTTAGCCCCTGGGGAACGGAGCCCTCGGGGAACGGAGCGGAACCCTCGGGGAGCGGAGCCCGCGGGGAGCGGAACCCTCGGGGAGCGGAGCCCTCCGCCCTCGGGGAACGGAGCCCTCGGGGAACGGAGCCCTCGGGGAACGGAGCCCTCGGGGAACGGAGCCCTCGGGGAACGGAGCCCTTAGCCCCTGGGGAACGGAACCCTCGGGAAGCGGGGAACGGAACCCGCGGGGAGCGCAGCCCTCGGGGAACGGAGCCCTTAGCCCCTGGGGAGCAGAGCCCTCGGGGAGCGGAGCCCGCAGCCCCCGAGCCCCCGAGGAGCAGTTTTCTACAGCAGGAAGCGTTTGCATTGGAATGGGAACACTGTCAGGTGTCAGCTTCGATGACATCTGTGATGGGAGAAAGATTAAATAATTTTTTTCCTTTTAATCTTTGGTTGATAAGGTGAAATATTCAAAATAAATACAGTCACTGTTCTTACTTTAATTACTTTTGCTTAAATTGTACCTAATAAATATTTCACATTATAATCTATATTATGTTGTATTTGATAATATTTTTTTATACACAAACAATTTTATCCTATCAAGAAGGCAGCTCAGATGCTTCTAAATTAAAGTGTTTGTTTTTTTTCCTGTATGGTGAATATTAAAGTTTTGTTGCAATGTAGAGGAAAATGCATGTCACGGCACGGGTGTGTTTCACTGATCAGGAGCGCTGGTATCTGGCCATTCGAAACCACAGGTTTCACTGTGGTTTTCAGCTGATTTGGCTCCTGAGGCCAGCCCAGCCCCAGCAGTGGCACATCACCACGCCAGGGCATGCTCTGCCCCCACCTTGCCTACCCAATTTAGCACCCCCAGACTCAGGATATTCTGTGGAATGGTCTCAAATATTGCTTATTAATAATCACATATTATGTGAGATGCTCAGTATTGATTTAAATCCAGAGGCAACTTCGGAAAGTGCAGGTTTAATTTATAAAAACTCTGATGTCTGATAGCAATAAATAATTAGGCGACTGCAAAAAAAAGGGATCAGAGTGCTCTGCCCTACGACTCCAGCTGGCTGCTCATGTCCTGCTAATAAATTGGTTAATAAAAGGAGAATGAAAGCCTGGATTCTGGGGTTATAAAAACAAATGACATTTCTGTGTTTAGTGGACAGGAAGAACTGGGAAGGCAGAGAAGTCAGGCAGGTGCACCGGGAACAACTCTGCGTTCACCATCTGAATTTCTTAGTGACATTCTCATTAAAAGTTCTCCCTGCCAAGTGCTGTTTGCTTTTGCCCTCAGAACTGCCTGCAATAATTAAAGTAACTTGCCTGGAAGTTATTTACCTACAGCGTTGTTCCCCTGTCCCCGCAGCCGGCTGGGGAGGGGATGCACGGGGACCTGGTGCTGGGGGTGGGCACGGCAGAGACTTGGCCCTGCCCGGAGCAGCACTGGGTGCCTCAAACAGGTGAGGCCAGGGCAGCAGAGTCCATGTGAGGGAAAGCACCGCATGCCCTGCAGTCATGGCAGCGGGCAGCCCTCACTGTGGAGAGCTGTGAAGCCTGGGCTGGAAGAGGAGCATGGCCTGAAGAGGAGGTGAGACCATTCCAGAATCTTCTGTGAAATAAGTTGTGTGAAAAGTTGAATTTCAGGTCAATAGAAATTACTTGCTCCAGGACAAATTAAACATTTAATTTCAATTTTTCATTTTATTTGCATTCTTAGTACAAAATTGAAATCAAACATGAGACTCAAGTGGAAAATTGAAACATACTGCTTTGAAAAGGTTGAGGCTGAATGCTCTGACCTTATCAGGAAAACTTCCCCCACAACCCCATTTTTTCTTTCAAAACAAATTTTTGTCAAAGGCTGTATATTCCTACAAACCATCTTGTTTCTGTCCTGCAGAGCAGCACAGAGACACCCTGAGGGTCACCATTGCCAGTCACATCCCCATCAGAAGTGGCTCTGTGGGCTTGGACACGCCAGAGCATCACTGGACTCCTGCCGGGAGAGCATTGGCGTTGCTCTAGAGCGGCGCCCCAAATCCACGACATTTTGTCCAAGTACATTCCCTTGGCGCAGCAGCAGGTTTCACCCTTGGCTGCCCAGCCCTGAGCAGGTGGAGCGCAGCTCCCCACAGGCGCTGGCTCTGGGAAGCTGTTCCCAGTGCGGACCCGGCACGGCCCCACCGGCACCGGCACCGGCATGGGGGCTGACACCCACAGCCACACCGGGCTCCTCCGCCATGGGCCCCCTGTGACAGTCACCTGTCAAACCTGCTCCAGCAGATGTTTGGGATGTTAATTCCCAGCAAATTTTGATGCATTGTGTTTGCTCCGGGTCTGACGGGCAGAGCCATGCCCATCCCTGTGGATGCACTCCTGCATCACCTCCCACCGCATTGTCGCAGCTGAGCCCTGTCAGTGCCTCCCCGCTGCCGTGCCGAGCCAAGATTAGCCACTTCAGTGTCCCCGGTGACGCCTCAGCTCCTGCACGGTGTCACAGCCAGCGCCAAGTCGCAGCGCCATGCAGACAGCCAGCAGCAGATAACCTGCGGCCTGAGCGTACCGGCCTCACGAACTGCCTCACGCAGGGCGGCGAGGCTGTGCCTCACGCAGGGCGACAAGGCTGTGCCTCACGCAGGGCGGCGAGGCTGTGCCTCACGCAGGGCGGCAAGGCTGTGCCTCACGCAGGGCAGCAAGGCTGTGCCTCACCCAGGGGGACAAGGCTGTGCCTCACCCAGGGGCACAAGGCTGTGCCTCACGAAGGGCAGCAAGGCTGTGCCCTCATGCAGGGCAGTGAGGCCGTGCCTCACACAGAGGGACAAGGCTGTGCCTCACACAGAGGGACAAGGCTGTGCCTCACACAGGGGGACAAGGCCGTGCCTCACGCAGGGCAGCAAGGCTGTGCCCTCACGCCAGGAGCAGTCGGCCATGGGTGCAGGGGCCCTGGCAGCAGCCGGTGGGTGCCGGTGCAGGGTACACGCCGCTGTCAGGGCACACAGCCACAGTGGGAGCGCGCAGGGCCCCGTGTGTGGCAGCAGGCAGCCCCGACGCTCAGCTGGGCACGGGCGGGCACAGCCCTGCCGCCGCCCTGCCTGCCCACACGTGCTGCCAAACTGACCGCTCCCTGCCTGCCCAGGGCCATGGCTGCCCAGCTCCCTGCCTGGCCACACGCACTGCCAGACTGACCGCTCCCTGCCTGCCCAGCGCCCTGGCCCTATGGCCGCCCTGCCTGCCCACACGTGCTGGCAGACTGACCGCTCCCTGCCTGCCCAGGGCCATGGCCCTATGGCCGTCCTGCCTGCCCACACGTGCTGGCAGACTGACCGCTCCCTGCCTGCCCAGTGCCCTGGCCCTATGGCCGTCCTGCCTGCCCACACGTGCTGGCAGACTGACCGCTCCCTGCCTGCCCAGGGCCATGGCCCTGCCACTGCCCTGGCTGCCCACACGTGCTGGCAGACTGGCCGCTCCCTGCCTGCCCAACTCCCTGGCCTGCCTGCCCACACGTGCTGCCAAACTGGCCGCTCCCTGCCTGCCCAGAGCCCCGGCTCTGCCCCAGCCCTTAGCCTTCCCCCTCCGGCAGGAAAGCTGCGTGTGAAGGGCCATAAGGAATCGCCTGGCTGCGGTGAAAGATTTTCAGGGCAAGAAATCAAATAAAATCTTCATGGTGATGAAGTGAAAAATAAAACATGCTTTCAGAAAATGGTCCTTTTCTTTGCCGCTGGGGGGGGGTCCAGAGGGGGAACACAGACAAAGGTGCTGAAGGTCTCAATCATCTCACTGCTTAATTATTCCATCTCTCAGAAGGCATCTCCAGGCAATTAGAATAATCATTCATGCCTGTGCTTTACAGGGACTCTCGCATTCTTCCCATGAAGCATCAGAGCTGGATTGTAATTTTTTTTTTTAACTTTAACAGTGACCTGCAACTAAAGGAAAAATAAAAGTTTTTTGAAATATTAGTTTAATAAGACATGAGAATAATATTAAAGATATGAGCCTCCCTTATTTATTATTTATATGTATAGTGTGATTTAGAGATGCACTTGAACCAAGCAAGTCACTACCAAAGAGTGGATCTATCCCTCTATATATATATTAAAAAAACCTACAATATTCGCCTGGAGATTCTGTCCACATATTCGGAGATTGTGATTTAACATACACAGTTTATCAAGGCTGGTGTGCTGCACACAGAGGCTGGGGTTTTATGTAAGGGTATAAATAATCAATGCACATAGCAACTTTAAATTACTGCTAATGTGTTTTACTTATGTTCCCACTAGAACGATATGTGAAATAACAGGGAGTTGCTAGGCACACACTTGACAAATAATATCCATGCGTTTCCATTTTTATTATTTTTATACATTTCTTATTAAGCCGAGTGGTGCAGTTCAGGCCCATGCAGCTGCCCAGCCCTCAGTGCCGTATCACAGCAGTGTGAGCTGAACGGGAAGGCTGCAGGGCTGGGCAGGGCTGGGCTGCAGCGCTGACACCAGCACCACAGGGCTGCCTGCCGGCACGTGCGCCTGTAAATCCCCCGGCAGGACCGGCACTGACCGGCTCTGGCCGCAGCAGTTTGTGCTCACAGCAGCCAAGGGCTCCTGCTCTCCTGCAGGTTTCCCCATTCACTGCCTCTGTCCATTGGGGTATTAGCACAAGAGGGTGGCTTGTAGACCTGCTCCGTTAGCTGCGATGATCAAACCATAATTCACCTTTTCTCCTCTGTCATTTACCTCATACAGTATCTGCAGACATGTTTGCTGGACCAAAACACGGACCCCAAGGAAGGGATTCTGAAACGGCCCAAACCCTCAGCAGTTCCCTGGGACAATGTGCCATGGCACAGCGCAGGCAGGAGAGCTGACACCCGAGCAGGCACCCCATGCCAGGCAGACTGCCGGCACCACACAGGACAGGGGCAGAAGGGCCGGATCCCTCCAGCAGCATCTGTTTTGGCAGCCGATGTGCACACACACCGTTCAGAGAAGTGCAGCCTCACCTGGTGTGCTTGAAAGATGCTATCCACAGAAATCCCAGTATTAAACATGGCACTAGCAGGAAAGGCACTTGACTAGAAAGGAGGACAGATTTGCTCTAAAGAGTGCAATCATCTCATCTGTGGGCACTAGAGCTCTTACAAAACCTTCTCTGCACTTAAGCAATGGGTACGTGAGGAGCAGTGAGCACACTGCTCAGGGCCTGCCCCCTGCATCCACAGCCCCACACTAAACCCCAGCAGGGGGCTTTCCATTAAAACTACTTTGCAGACAATAACTATTTCTTTGTAAACAAGCCTTTAAGTGTTTTTTACTATGTCATCATCAAAACTATACAGCTTTGTACTGTGTTTAATGGAAGAAAATTAACAGAGTGTTTTGAAACCCACTTCACGTAGAAATGCAAATGGATTTCCCAGGGAGCACAGGCTGCTGGGACTATCAGGTGCCTCTGGACATTGCCACGACCTCCATTCTGGTGATACAAACCCCCTTCACTGCATATAGAAGCAATAAAGAACCAGCAGCCTTTGCACAAATGTTCACACAACCCAAATGTCATTTCTTGCAGTGAGAGCAGAGTCCAGCTACACACTATTAATGTTAATTGAAAAACTTACCTCAGCCTCCATGAGAGCTCAGGCGGCCCCAAAAACGAGACCCAGATGAAATGATTGTCACATGGGACTGGCAGCTCACAGGACCTTTTTGTTGGGTTTGAAACAACAGCTGCCAGTGAAGAGTATAGCTGTGTCACGGAGAGTATTAATTTGGTCAATGCGACAGTCAAGATTATCCTTAAAATGAATTTCCAAAGACTGGGCAGGTGTGACTGCCCAGTACAGCAGCAAGGGGTTGCTGAGGGCTGGGCCAGGCCAACACCACCAGCAATGCCATTGTCCCTGCCAGGCAAGCTGCCCAGGGCCAGCACCAGCCACCAGCCACCACCCGGCACACGCACTCATCCACACACAGAGGGAAGGGATGTCATCCGTCAGCACAGAATCTGGTACGGGGGAAAGACACCCCGTTGGAGTGAAAAGCAGCTTTGGATCTTTAATTAAAAAACAGGGTTCACAGCACCGGGGCATCGACTTCCACCAGTTAATCTCCATCACTTCATTTCACCACCAACTTCCATACTCTACAAAACTGCTGGAGACAATTTTTATTGATTGCTCTTCAAGCCGTCAAAAGCGTCCCTGGCTGATCATATGTTACCCCCAGACACCTTGTGCATTTCAGATAATAACTTGGTGCTCTAGAGAAGAAATGAATTGGATGTGCAGTCAGTAACTGTCCAAGTGAATCATGTTACTATATGTCAGCGGCCCAGGCTCTGACTATCATTTTAACAGAGAGAAATCCGCTATTTTCATGGCTGTTTGAAATTATTTTCCAGATGAATAAGATATAACAACAACTACTTACAGTAAGGAATAATATGGGGAATCTGTTTGCTACTTGGAAACAAATCTTTCCGGTGTAATGCTGTTTAATATTATTTAATCTGTAACTATGAACATGAAATTTTGAAACTAGCTTTCATGTAGTACAAAAAGCTTCTGATATGGGAGAGTGGGAAGCTGGAGTTGGTATGGGTGATGGGTAGTATTTGCTCTCTCATAACTGCAAATACAGTAATTCATACAGAAAATGGAACATTGCTAAAATGAGGTTGACAGAGATGTATCCTGATGCCAATCATCAGCAGTGATGGTTTATTTTGCATAAACAATTACCATGTGCCAGGATTATTTCCTTTTTCCAGGGTGTTTGGAGTGTGTGTTTTGCTCGGAATTGCTGCAAATAACTGCAAGTGGATTTTGTGAGGTTGAAAAGAAGCAAATAATTTAAAAGTTCTTACCAACTTGGGAACTCTTTATCTATACAAGCCTTGTTTTTTTGTAGAGCTGCCTTGACTCTTTGCTCTGGCCTCACGCATGGCAGGGCCAGGCTCCCAGCCTGGCCAGGCTCTCTGTGTGTCCGGTGTCCCGGAGCCAGGGGCGAGTGGTGGCACACAGCCCTGGGCGCCGGGCACTGTTGGGGTTGCTGGGGCAGAGCCCACTGCAGGGGCAGGGCGATGGAGCGTGGCTGCCAGCGGAGCGGGGCTGCAGGACCCTTCCCGTGGGAAAGTCCTGTGGCACTGACAAATCTGCTGCAGGAAACCCCCACCCACCGCCCTGCGAGGGAGCAGCTGTCCCTTTCACTGCCTTATCTCCTGCTTTACAGAAGACTAATGAGAGGGATTATTTGACTGATATCAGCCTGCTTTCCCAGTCCATCACGCGCAGTTTCCCCTCCAAGAGTTTCAGACTCCATGAGTGGCGTTATAGCCCCACCTCAGGCAGATGCCTGCTGCTCCTGACCACCCTATTCCACCCAGGCTTTTTGTAAGAAAGGGCCCAAAAAGGACATTCCCTGGGGAGACAACTCTCCAGCCATTTCTGCAAAGCCTCCCAGAGGCTGAGCCCACAGCCCACAGACCCAGTGCCTGGCTCAGCCCTGGAAAAGTCTCCAGAGTATCCCAGAACCAGGTAGCACCATCCTGGGAGACAGTGGCCAGCTCCTCACATACACAGGTGTTCTGAGAGATGCATCGCACCCATCTGTTAAAGCAGGCAAAATGACAGAAATATAGAAAATGAGGTTTGGTGATGTGGAGAAGTTCTGGGGATGCCTGCAGCTTGGTTCGTCAGGGACAGGGGTCACAGCCATGCTGTGCTGCACTCATCAACTCTGTACAGTGAAACCCTTTCACTGAAAGGGTTAAATACATCATGAGCCATAACTGCTGCAAAATAGCAATTTACTCCTTGGATGGGTGAAAAAAAGGTTGAGGCAAACCGTATTTATTCTGATGAGTTCTGGGGTTTTTCTGAGTCCAGAGGCAGGACATATTTGCACACAGATTTGCATCCATCACATGAGCACAGCCATCCCAGCTGGATACTAGGAGCAGTTTGCCACCCCTCACTGGAGCGGTCCAAGACCAGCTCAAGAGCCAGCACCCCGGAGAGGTGATCCCACCCAAACAGGGCACCCCAAGCAAAGGGACCTTTTCCATGAGTCTCCCTTTTCCTGCAGAGCCCATCCCAGCCCAGGCTGGGGGCATGGAGCTGCCCCCACCCAGTGGGATGGGAGTGGGATGGGCCAGGCACGTGCCAGAAGTGTTTTGGACTTGGCATGATGGAACACCACCACCTTCCCTCCCTCCCTCACCGCCTCCCTCCTCCCTCCCTCAATCTGTTCCTCAGCTTCTCAACTTCCCGCACTGGTCCCTGATGTTCTGTCACAGGCTCCCAGTGGGAGCTGGAAGCAGAAAATGGTCCTGCCACTCGCGTCGGCTCAGCCTGCTCATGTTCCAGCTGGTAAGTCATAAAGAAATGGTAAAACACAACCCCCTCAGGGCTGCTGGGAGCTGGATCGAGTTTTTCCATCTCTCCCCAGAGACGGCTCTTTATTCTCACACTGACAAAACTAATGGCCTCGCTGGGTCTGACAGTGACAAAGCGGCCAATGGCGTCAGCCCCACCAGTGCGGTGTCACGCGTGATGGGCCGGACCCCCATCCCGGCCTGGGGACTGCTCTCAACCTCCCATGCTGACACAGGCCCAGGCTTCTCGCAGCCAGAGATCATGTTTGCAGATAAATATTTAATTTTTAAGAATGAAATCTTAATTACTACACCGGCTTGCACACTGAGACTGTAATGCAGCCTCCCCACACTCAGGCAGGTGCAGGCGGCTGGGGTCTTTGCACCTGCCCAGCCCCACTGCAGCATCCCCCCATAGGCAGCCCCCGGGGCTCGCTGTGTTCTTTGGGGTATGCACTGTGGAGGTCCAAGAAGAGCTGGCCACGCTCCTTCTGCTGCCAGGTGAGGCAGCGGCAAGAGCTGGCTGCATGTCACCTCTCAAGGCTTCTGCCCTGGCCTGGCGGGTCCATGCCGGTGCCTCTTGGTGAGGTGAGGCTGGGCAGGTGGATGCCTGCACATGTGTTCCTCCATCATTTAATCTGGAGTGATGCATATAGAAATTTACATCAGGCAGCTTGACATTCCTGACTGCTGAGGCTGTGAATCGATGGCCTCTCTACTCCCTGCCGGGGAGATCGATTCCCCAAGCACAATGGATTGGTTTCATCACTTTGGTTTCACCTTGTCAAAGTCATGTCTGATTTACTTTAGTCTGGAGGGCAGCTTTTAAGTATTTCATTGCATTTTGTAATCTGGCTGTGTGCCTTTGCTAACCACACTGCCCTCTGTGAGGCTGGGGCACACCTGGCACCAGGCTGGATAGCACTTCCCACAACAACCAACCAGCTTGGTCTGTGCAGGGCCAGCTCAGAGCATCCCCGTGTTAGCACTGAAACATTGCCAAGACTCAGAAGCAGCTGGGAAATGTCCCTGGGATCATTGTGTTCTGGAGGAGTCCTGGGGCTGTCCCGAGTGGGAGGAGACTCAGTCCAGGAGAGCATTCAGGCTGGTCGAGAAAACAAAGTTTTGCAGTTTTGCATTCTTCACCAAAAGGCATGAAAATGGAACATGTTACTGGAGCTGGCATGGTTAGAGCTCTCCTGAGAGTGATGCAGCCAGTCCTGCAAGCTTCCTGGTGTCTGGTTGTTAGCAAAATCATTTTCCTGGTGCTCCATTTGGCCCAAATTCTGCCTTGTCCAATTATACTCCTGGGTGAGTTTCCTGAATGCAAGTATTGATCATTCTTCAGACAGGTTTTCTGTCTGGTCTCTACATTACCTCTGCTCTTCTTCAGGAAATCAATTATATTTTTATAGCCATGGGTATTATTAATCAATATACAGTAGCTAGCTAATTGATTTGTCCAAGGCTTTCCGTCTGCAGCCATTGGTGATCAGGAGGGTCGGGGCTGTGTGTGCAGTGTGGGAGCAGGCGTGAGGTCCCCATGAGGTGAGGGGCAGATCCAGGCCCCTTCCAAACGCCTCCATCACGCTCCTCCTCTGGTCCCTGCACTGTCACACTCTGACCCCCTCCCTGCTGCTCATTACCATTATTTATCTCTTATGGCTGCATCTGGAGGCCACAGGAAGGGTCAGGGAACATTTGTACGGAGAATTAGCAGTAATTTTTCAGGGGAGAAATATATATCTCGTGCTTTAAGCAGAGCTCAGCGGGGTAAGTGGGCTGGGAGCCGAGCCCCCCACTCCTCCCTCCACCTGCTCCATCTGTCACTGCGACGGCTCCCACACGGCTAGCGCTGTATCGACACTGCTTAGATGGATGCCCTGAAGTTTTGATACACTCATGGGCAACAATAAACGTTTGTGATTGGAAAGGCCCCTCGGGATGCTCCAGCACTCCCGTGGTGGTGGGAGGGTGCACGTTCTGTGTATGCAGAGCAGGGAGCCCAGCCCAGCCCCACTGCAGCCTACCCCAGCCAGGCAGGGCATGGGCGGCTGGCGGCACCCAGCTGGGCCAGCACCAGGCTGGAGCCAAGTGGGCATGCAGGGGTTAATTTGGGAAGATCTGTGTTGATAATAAAGCTGCTTTTTTCCTGGCGATGATATGATCGGAGCAGGGTTGCTATGGCAACAGTGGCTCTAGAAACCCCCGACCGCTGGTGGCTGCTCCCAGGCCAGGATGTGCCCACCCACCCCCATTGCTGCCCACCCCCATCCCACACCCCCTGCACGATCCCCATCCCACACCCCCTGCACGATCCCCAGCCCACACCCCCTGCACGATCCCGGTCCCACACCCACTGCCATGATCCCCATCCCATACCCACTGCCATGATCCTCAGCCCCCAGCCCATCCCACACCCCCTGCACGATCCCCATCCTACACCCACTGCACGATCCCCATCCCACACCCACTGCCATGATCCCCATCCCACACCCACTGCCATGATCCCCATCCCACACCCACTGCCATGATCCCCATCCCACGCCCACTGCATGATTCCCATCCCACACCCACTGCCATGATCCCCAGCCCATCCCACACCCACTGCACGACCCCCAGCCCCCCAGCCCATCCCACACCCACTGCCCGACCCCCAGCCCCCAGCCCATCCCACACCCACTGCCATGCTGCACCCACTGCTCCATCCACTGTGCACCTCCCACCTTATGCACACACCCTGCCCTACACCACTGCCCCACCCACTGTCCCAGGGGTGCCCAGGGTACCAGACAGCCATAATGGGATGGGAAAGATCCTTCACAGCAGCCTTGTGTTGGCCCCTTCCCACTGCCCCTAGAGCTGCCCTCTGGGTTCAGCAATTCTCAGGCCCTTTTCTCACTCCTCTAAGCCCAGGCTTTGCTGTGTCCCCCATCCACAGCCACCACTGGGGCGCTGGTGGCCCCTGACCTTGTTGGGAGCTGGCAGGACCACCAATCCCACCAGGGCACAAGGCTCTGGCACATGGCCAGGTGGTGCCGGGGGGTCTGCACCCCACTGTCACCCGGGGTCCGGCTGCTGCGGGTGCTGACATGACACGTGACACACTGCTCACTAAATCATGCACCCTCCTTCCTCCTCTCCCTCCCTCCCTCACCCATTAATGAAATGAAATAAATTTTCCATTTTTAAACATGAAGTTTTAAAAAAAAAAGCTGCAATTCTGCGCACACGCAATTCCCAGTGGGAGGAGAGAGCGGAAGCGGGCCCTTGTGCTAAATACAGAACAAAGCCTTCTGTCTGAAAATACCTATGAGGAGCTAACAAATGCTAATGACAAAATAATGTATGGGGGGTTTAACGCTGGATGCTTTTTATCAGCAAATTAGCACAGTTATTATGCTGCAAATGCATTTAACAATAATTTGTTTCAATAACTGTAGAACTGGTATTTTAAAAAATATACACCATATTTAGAACACTTCATCCATGAAGGCCCATTATTGTTTTTTCCTCCCCAGAGACTTATAAAGGTCTCTCTTACAAGTGAAAGAAATACAATCATCACCCTTCACAGTTCAGTTACTCTCTTTTATTTTATTTTATTTTATTCAGAACCATTTAAAGTTTGTGTTTTTAAAGGAAAAAGACCAAGAGTGTCTTTAAAGGGTCAGGGCTGGAGAGGGCTTGGGGACTCATGTGCGGGCTAGGATTTGGTTGTGATTTCAGGTCTGGTGGATGGGTGAGCCCACGGCATGGCACGAGCAGGATACTGGCACAGGGCAGAGGGCAGGTGGCACTGACAGTGTCTTGGGTACCCCGTGGGCACTCTGCCTCCCCTGGCATTGCTCATCTGCCGCAGCAGCCCCAGCACAGGCTCCGCGAGATGCCGACTGTCCCTGCTGGGGCTGGGTCCGCAGGGCCAGGAGCAGGGTGGGAACAGCAACGGTTTCTGCCAGGGCAGATGGGCACCGGGGCTGCCCGGGGGCTCTGCCCGCAGGGTGGTCTCGGCCACGGGCAGGCAGTGCTGTTCTGTGCAAGAGCCACTTGTTTACAGCCCAGCTCTTCAGTCACAAACCATTAAGGAAGAGAAACAGCTACATCGACACTCGCCTGAAGTGGATTCATGTGTAAATCAGCTGCTTTTAAAATTTCACTGAGCATGAAAGTTCACCTTTAAAATCAACATAAACCACAGCTGTTCCCAGGGCATCCAAGGCGCAATCCCGCAATCCCACGGGAGCGGATACATTTAAATGTGTAACACAAGCACGGGGCTGTCGGAAAGTTGAGGCTGCATCTGTGCCTTCAAACCCTTTCTTGCACCAGGGGTCAGGAGTGGCACCCAGCACCAGGCATTGTGTGCTGCTGCCTCCAGAGCTGCTGCTCCGTGGTGCCAATGCTGGCCAGGACTGTGGGACAGGGGTGGGGTCAGCTGGCCGTGTGCCACACTGTGGTCTGGAAGCAGCCAGAAAATGCTGCACAAGTTGGCTTTCTGGGCCATGTAGGAACAGGATCCTTGTTTTGGATAGGCTGAAGCCCAGCCATGTGCAAGCACTGCTCTGTTCAGCGAGGCCATGTCTGGAATTCCCACAAAGTGCCAGTGTGGCACTTCTGCAGGCCTCTGGTGATTTCTGGCTGGCTCTGCTCTCAGCTCACCCAGTGAGCACTGCTGGCTGGTAAAATCAAACAATAACTTCCAGGACAGTCTACTCACACCATAAACAGCTGAAAGAAAATCCATCTCTTCTCCATGCAAAACCACTGATGAGTTCATGAACTGTGCCGGGCAATAAATCACTTGTGCTTGTGCAGGAGAGCCGAGGTTTTTGGGTTCCTAATAGGCACTCTGACAACGTGATTGCTCCATATTTCTTTGTAGCTGTCACCTTTGCAGGCCTGTCAATGCTCCTGATCTTTTTTCATTGCAATGTCAAGTTTTGGTAGGTGAAGAGGTGGAAGGTGGGATGGGATGTGAACAATACCGGGACCAGCTTCCTGAGCCACTCCTGGTGCCCTGTCCCTCCTGGCAGGAGCACACCAAGGGCTGCTGCCCTGCCGAGGGGGCTTGGGGGGGCTGCAGCACCACATGCAGAGGGACTGGTGTCACCAGATCCCAGCAGCCCCCCTGCTCCCTGTCATCCTCCCACTCTCCCAACAACCTCCTCTGCCTTTTCCTCCCACCAGACCCACTGATGCAGAGGTTCTGTTCCCATAGGAAGACAGCCAGCACTGAGCCACCAACGCAGACCAGAAAACATACTTTTAATATTCAGCATCTGGATAGACAATAAAAACTGGGACAAATAATCTAGTTGAGGCAATTACCTTAGCATAAATGTATATATTATTTATAAATGGCTTTGAATATATAAATAATATTGATAAAATTTGCATGAGTAAAAAAAGAGACATAATTACCAAATGATGCCTCAGAGCAGTGTATCCTGCTGGCTTCTTGCTGCCCTGATTCTCATCCAGGGGGCCCTGCCCCAGTCCTCTTCTCCTGCTAAAAATATGACATACACATTTAACTCAGCCAAAAGAACAGAGCCTAAACCAAGGACACCAGTTCAGAAAAGTCAGCGCTGCCCAAGCGACTTTGGCTGGATTTTGATTGGGATTTTAGAATTCAGTGTTTCTTGGGAATGTAATTCAGGACAGGTCTATTGTCCCTGGGTGCCACAGCCCCAATCTGCTCTTGTCCTCCTCATGAAAGGGCCAGGAAACTCTGTGGTCTTTTATTGAAACCACGAGTGGCTTTTGTAAAGTTAAATTCACCAGCAAAGTGAACACATAAACAGTGGAGCATAAAAAGGAGCAGTGAGCTGAGCACTTGCTGGTGCCTGAGCCACGGCAGATGAAGTTGTCTGAGCCTG
The DNA here is from genome assembly GCA_036630365.1 of Acanthiza pusilla. Lineage (NCBI taxonomy): Eukaryota > Metazoa > Chordata > Aves > Passeriformes > Acanthizidae > Acanthiza > Acanthiza pusilla. The sequence continues at coordinate 523,244 of JAXCHO010000028.1, forward strand.
GCGTGTCCCACGCGCGGCTCTTTAATAAAACTGGCTGAGATTTGTTGATAAGCCTGAAGCAAAGTCAATGTGAAGTGTCAATCCCGCCTGTTCACAGGAGCCTTTGGGGGTCAAGCTGCTTCCTCGCTATGATCGTCGTATCACAGATATGTCAGGCGCGTGCTAACTGTGTTCTCATGGATCGTGCTCACATCAGACACGAGACGCAGATAAGCCAAAGCAGAAGGGCTAGGGCTGAGCCGTGCCATGCTGTTCTGTGCTGTGCTGTGCCAGTCCAGGCTCACACAGCACCACGGGGCCTTGGCAGTCTGTCCTGCAGCCGCACTGGCCAGGCCCAGGTGCCAAAGGCAGCCGGTGGCACTGACGCACTGAGTGGGGCAGCCACAGGCACCAAACCGCCCTCAGCCCGTGGGCTCCATCACGCGTGCCAGGCTGTTCCATGTGGGGCGAGCATCTAATGGCTGCACAGTCTGCACTAAGTGAAGCTGAGAGAGAAGAAATCAAAAGAAGTGGGGTTTAATTAAGTATCAACCGAGATTTATGCAACTTTCTCTCTCCATCATAAATATTAATAAGGAGCAAGCAGTGGCTCCGTGTGGCAGGCACTGTCGAGCCATGAAGGGATGTTAATTCCAGGCTCTTTGAGATGGACTAAGCGTGACACAGAGCCTCTTTGATTTGGAATATTCGTTGGGTTTAAAAGTTAAATAACATGAAGGGGGATTTAGTGGGTAGTAAACCATTAGTGAAGCTGGGATTTAAACTCCAGTACGCATGTCATGTATTTCACGATTGCCAAACTGATTAATGGAAGCATTGCCAGAGGAGCTCCTTCACAACACTGGGTGCCCCCAGCAGGATCACAATGGCCAGGCTGGCAGTGCTGGCATGGGGGCCACTGGAGCATGAGTGCCGTGGTGGGCAGCAGAGGGGGCCCCTGGAGTGGGGAGCAGGAGCCAGGGCACCCAGGGCCACCCCTCTGTCCTGCACAGCCCACGAGCAGTTATTAAAGGTGACACAGCCGGCCTGAGGAAGGACTTGCAGAGCCCACTAAATCTCCAGCCATCCCTTAAATAAAACTTTATGCTGGCTAATAAATTTTAATGGCACTTGTCAGTGCTTGATAACTGCAATCATTTAACAGAGAAGGAGAAGCCCCAGCGCTGGAGCTTGGCTGTGCCATGCGTGGTGCCCGCCATGCCCGCGGTGCTGCCCTCAGCTCTGCAGCTCACCACGTCCACACAGAAACAGGCAAATCCTGCCAGCTCACTCTCTCCTGGTGGCAAACTATCCCTGCCTGGTGTGCACTGAGGAACAGGCATCTTCTAGGGCTGGAAAATAAGTGCAGCCTGAGGAGAGAAGCAAAGGGCTTTGCAGGTGACATTCACATTGCAACTTAATGACAGCAACAGGGTGTGACACAGCTCAGTGTTTCACAGGCACCACGGCAGCTCGGGTTTGGTTTTGTCATCCTCAGACCAGTGCCTGGTGCTGTTCTGGGTCTGCTGGCAGCCCCGGCCACTACACAGCACAGACCTGCAATTTCAGCACCACGGCTGTGTCCACGTGAGGTGAGGCAGTGTAAGACACGTGTTTGTAAGGCTGTCCCCCAGCAGAACGGGCACAGTGGGGTCTGGCCTTTGGCTGTGGCTTCTCAGCCACATTGCAGTAACCAATAATGGGAATAATTATTACAGGAGCAGCATGAATTTCCTAACAAATTAAATCACACAATGAATAATTTTCATGTTTTATTAAACAAAAGCCTCTCTCTGAAGACGTCTGTTGGTGCCACGGTGTCTTTGGTTTGCCATAGTGTGGCATTGTGACAGACTCAAGCACAAACTGCTTTTGAGGCCAACAAGTTTCTTGCATTTCATTAAAAAAATCAGTAGTCTGGGAATTGAGTTTTTCATCACTAATTCAAAACACTTTTCAACCATTACTCAGGACCCTGAGCCAGGATTAACAGCAGAGTTTATCCAAATGCAGCATCTCTCAGCAGCCTCTTGCGAGTGTCAGAGCCCACGGAGGCCTGGTGCTGGGCTGAGGCAGTGCCTGCTGCTGCGAGAGCAGGTGGCCCCTGCCCTGTACCAACCCTGCCGAGGGACGGTCTGCTCGTGGGGTGTTTATGGGGTTAGTGCATCGTACAGGCTCAATGGCTGTGGCTGAGCACATGTGGAGTCTGCCCAGCACAGGCAGGTGAGAACAGCTGCCTCCGAAGGTGGCTTGAGGGAACAGACTGGGTTTCGCTTGCAGGACAGGGGAACATCGTGCAAGCAGCAGATCCTGTGGAAGGGATCAGCTCGCTCTGCATAATAGCATTTCCTTCCTCCGCTCCCTCACCCGCTGCCGTGCAGCACGGCTGCACACTGAGATTTCATGTAATTTTGTTTTAGTGCAGAATTTAATGTTAAGTTTAAATATGTAATTATCTTTAATTGAAATTACATCCATGCTTTTCATTAACAAGATGCACAGAGTGAGCAGCGTAAGGCAGCGCCGTGCGGGAGCGGGGCCGGTGCGGGAGCGGAGCCGGTGCGGGGCTGCCCCGGCCGAGCCCCGCAGCTCCCGCACCGACTGTCCGTCCGAGGCGGTGTGGGGCCGGGGTGGGACCCTGCGAGCGCTCCCCGCCCGGCCCCGGCCCCGGCCCCGGCCCCGCTCCCGCCCGGCCCCGGCCCCGCTCCGGCGCGCTCCTTCCCGGCCCGGGCCGGACGGGCAGCGGCTGCTGCTCACAGCGCCTCTTTGCCGCCGCCACGGAGAGCTGCCCCGGCCCGGGGCCGCCCGTGCCCGGCCCGGAGCCGCGCCGAGCCGCCGCGCCGGTCACCAGGGGGTAGCATCGGCCCGCCGGCCCCGCTGCCGCTCCCCGGCACGGCTCCTCCCGCTCCGCCTCCCGCTCCCCGGCACGGCAGCTCCTCCCGCTCCCCGGCACCGCGGCTCCTCCCGCTCCTCCTCTCGTTCCCCGTGCACGGCTCCTCCCGCTCCCCGGCACCGCGGCTCCTCCCGCTCCTCCTCCCGTTCCCCGTGCACGGCTCCTCCCGCTCCTCTCATTCCCCGGCGCGGCGGCTCCTCCCGTTCCCCGGTACGGCGGCTCCCGCTGCCGGTCCCGCTCCGTCGCTCTGCCCGTTCCCCCGCACCACCCGCAGCTCCCGTTCCCCTTGCTCCCGCCCGCGTTTTGCCCGTCCCACGGCCCATCGGTTTCTTTTCCAAAGCATTTCCATAAGTGATCCTAAAATCGCATTTCCATGAGTGAATCTAAACCCGTATTTCACTGCGGGCCCGACCCCCGCTGTCACGTCGCGTAGGAAAATCCATCCGTTCCCAGATTTGGTCCTTTTCAGACCGTAAGGTCAGTGATTCAAGTGGACGTTAAACTAATCCAGAGAGACAACGTGGTTACGACTGTCTGGTGGCTCTTCTGGAAACCTCCATATCCTTTCAAATTCCTCACGGACATCCTCCCTCCAGCGGCTCCACTCCCTGGCGCCTTAGGGGATCACTGGGACACCTGAACCTGGAATTTAAAACCCAGGCTGGTGCAGGATGTGTTCTACATCTTCAAGTTCCGCTTGGATAATCTGCCCCTCGCCCTGACACGGGCTGACGGGGCACGCCGGTGGCTCACTCCCGTCCCGGCGGAGGGACTCCCAGTGCTGGCCCTTCGTCCTTGGGAGCCCTGCTCTGTGCGGAAGGACCAGCGTGGGCAGAGCTGTGTCCCCGCAGCTGGCACTTGCCACGGACCCTGGTTCAGACGGGGCAAAGCATTCAACGTTTCTGCTGCAATTTTTCCTAATGTTTCACCCAACAACCCATAAATTTCAGCAGAACAAGCCCATAAAGGGTTGGTTTGAGGAGAAAATTACAGATTGCCCCAGGCTGCAGCTCTGCAGTGAGAGGCGTTGAAGAAGCTCTTGACAAACAGCAAAGTGGCACTGTGTGGGCACAGGACCACCATCAGCAATGAGGCTTGCCCACCCAGCAGGTGCTGAATCCTATGTTCCCCCCACCTCTGTCCCCCCAGACCTGGCTCCTCCACCCAGGGCACAGGAAGGGGGACAGGTCCTCCATCAGCACTGATGCTGTGTTCGGATCATTCATGCCTGGGGACAGCCAGGGCAGGGCAGACATGGCACCAATGCTCCAGAGAAGCTTTCCAAGAGTGCCAAGTCCAGTGCCATGCTGCGACAGGCAAATGAGGACACCCCCAGTTATCAGCTAAATTTAAACTTCTCTCAACAATTATTTTAAGAGCAAGAAGGACTTTGCTGAGTGTGACTGATCGCTGCACTCCATGAACTCACGCCTTTGTTGCATCCAAAGCATTTCCTGCATCTTTTGCATGCATGAATCCTATGGATTTATACTAAACGCTCTTCAGCCTTGTTAGCAAGAGCCAGTGAGACAATCAGCATGTGCTAAAGTCCTGCTCTGACAGTGCAATCAATTAAATATCAATTAATCAGTTAATCGGTACAGAGGATACACACAACAATGCTATGATGGCCAGTTTCTAACCCTGAATATTTCATGCCAGTTCCACATGTGCAGCTTGACGGGAACTGTGTTTTCTTGCGAGGGGGTTTCAGACTGGGATTTCCAACCCGTGGGGCAGAGCTGGGCCAGCACTGCGAGGGCATTCCCACAGGCACTCATGAACACAGCTAAAAAGCTTCCTTCCTCCACACCTCCCATGTTTGCACCTTCTACCATGCTCATTTTCAGCCAGAAAATCACAGAAAATTTGGAGAAAAAATATTCAACAATTTTGGCATTTGCTTCTGAAAAGGAAGAAACTAAATTTGCCATGGAAGCTGTCACAAATTCTTCTCCCAGCTGTGGCAATAGGACAGTTGCCAAAACCTTTGTGTCCCAGACCTTAAGGGTTCTGCCTTGAGCACTCCTTGTTCCTCCTGCCTTTCTCCTTTGCTCCGTGACCTCTCACACTAGGACATCTCCCCATCTGTGTCCTTTCACCCTGTGAACCCCTGAACACTTGTCCCAGTAAAGCCAGGACAGGTGGCCCCGGAGACCTTTTCACCTCGGGTATGTCCTGCCTGGGCCTTAACCTGATTTGGATGTGTCTGTGATGTGAGTGATACACCTACCCCGAGCCCGAGACCTCCAGAAGCCACTGCTCATTTCCATAGACCCCCATAAATGGATAACTGGCTCTTTTAATCTTGTTACTAAATTGTAATGGAATTATCCCTCTAATCCTTTGGAGCAAGAGCAGAACTCAGCCACCAATATAAAATTAAAAAAAAAAAACCTACAGTAATCATAGATTTTAAAAGTATTTATTTTGTGCTGCTCTCAGATAGGCTGTATGTAAAATTTTATTTCAGAGGAATAATGTCACATAGTGCACATTGTGGCTGCTCTGTGATTAAGTCCTTTTTAATCTGCCATGTGTGTGGAGGTGCAGTGCTTTCCCATCTCAGCTCCCTCCCTGCCAGACTCCCCATTAATGGTGTTACCGGATTATCAGAAAGAGGCGGAATTACCCAGCTACGGGAGGTTTTTGCTCTGATCTGCTTAGCAGCCCAGGCCATTCCAGGGCAGGAGGGCTCAGGGATGTAAGCCTGTTTCCTTCTCGGGACCATGTGCTCCTCACTGCTCTATTTTCTCACAAGAAACTTTCTAGCTGGTAAATATGTTCAGAGTGATTGGTTGCTGCTGCTGCGCTGTCTGTCTGTCTGTCTGTCTGCTTCCTCACAGGTAGGAGCTGCCAGGTTGAGCAGTTGGCACAGCTGATAGGGGGATGGGAGGCAAGGATGGAGCCAGCAGACAGGACAGCAGTGCTGGTGGCTGGGGTGCCTGGGCATTGTCACAGCAAGCACAAGAGAAGCAAGTTTGAATAGGATGGGGAAGTGCAGTTGGCTCTGGAGCCTGGGGTACCTGGTGCCATCAGGAAAAGGCAGCTGGTGCTGCCACAGTCAGTGCACGGAGCCATCCTGCTGCCACCCCACACGGTGCTGCCTCCTCGCCAGCACTCTGCAGTAACAGGTTCTCCTCATTCCTGCCCGACCATGGCTCCCAAACCTCAGCTCCGAGGGGAGGTAGGGATGCAGAGATGGGGACCCTGAATCAGAGGCTGCGGCCAGGCCAGGCAGGGAGGGCATGGCAAGAAGAGCTTTGCTTCCCACAGCACAGCCCTGATGGCGTGGGTGCACCAGGGCAATCGCCTGGTTGATGCAGGAATATCCTCTGGACACAGAGGGGACACGGCCAGAAACATTCCCAGCGCGGGGGCTCCGCAGTGGCATCCGTGCCACCTGAAGGAGGAAACACCGTGCGAGGGAGTTCCAGTCCTGGTTTGCTCTGCTCCTGGCACGTGGGCGAGGCAGGGAGTGGGAGAGGAGCGGGTCAGGGATGTGCCAGCATCCTGTCACAAAGCATTTGCTGACCTTTCCATAAATATTTCTCAGAAAGGCTAAGTGCCCGGGTCAGTTCAGAGGGTGCCGTGCTGTGCTCAGCGCTTTGCCTGGGGCCGCAGCCACGGCGCTTTGACAAATAGCAGCTGACCCGAGCACGGCCGAGCTGCGCTGCGTGTGCTGCTGACGGCCATGGCTGCCTGCCTGGGCAGGTGAGGCTTTAGGGAAATGAATGCAATTTTGCCCTCAAAAAAGTGAATGCTGCAGAACACAAGACATTTATGAAATGCTGCTGCTCACTTGATGGCTTTGCCTGGATTTTTTAACCCCAAATTAAAGAGGTCTTATCCATTCCCACTGAAAACACCACATACGAAATGGAAAGAGTTTAGTGGAAGGTCACATCCCCTGACTTAAAACAGCGTTATATGAGGGGAAAAAAAGGGCTTCACAGTGATGATTTTAAATGTGGAGTGCATTCCCACTTTTTTTGTCATTTGATGGCAGAAATTACAACACAGAAATGAAAGCTTGGAGGTTCATACAGTGAATCTAATAGCCCAGACCCTGCAAAAACTGTGCTGCTACATACAACCACCCCACAAGCACAGTCTGTCAGGAGGATGTACTGCGGCTGGCACGCACTTTACCAGCTCTACCAGTCTGCAAAAACCCTGGTGGTTTCTTACATCAGCTTAACTCCGGGTCACATTAGACCAGCTTGCATTGGTGAAAATGAAACCGATGAGAGAGCACCTGGTGACAAATCCACACAAGAGTGTCTGAGCGCAGGAGGCTGCAGGCTGCGCTGGATGAGCTGGGCTGGAATGGAGCAGCTGCACATGCTGCTCCGGTTCCTAGCACGCTGCCCTAGCCACATCTGTGAGCAAGCAGTCCATGGGGAGGGAGGCCAGGAAGAGCCTTGCTGCACAGTGAGCCTTCAGCATGCTTCCCTTCCCATGCCAAGTACCTGGCACGGCAGTGCTTTCCTGAGCTTTGGCCTGCTCTCACTCAAACGCCGTCTGCGGCTGCGCAGGCTGCTCCCGCTCGGTTCACCTCTGGCTCTCATCCCTGTCCTGCTTCCTGGAGATGCTGACACAGAGTGGATTTGCCAAAGGTGGTGTCAGAAGTTCCACACCCCCACAGCATCCGAACTGCTTGAGGAATGCTGAGGAAGTTGGCACAAGTGTCAGGGGCTGGGCGCGCCCCCCGTGCTGACACACGCTCCGGCGGTGGCTTGCGCGGGGCTGTTCATTACGCGTGAGCGCAGGAATGCATGTGCGTGGGAATGCCTTGGGCCCCTGCCTGCAGAGATTTATGTACGTGCTTAACTCTTAGCAGATGAGAAATCCCATTGAGACTATGCATATGCTACAGGTTAAAGACAGGCATAAAGCTTTGAGGAGTCTAAATCTTGGATTATAAAGATTATAAATTTTCAGAGGACAAGGACGGCCTCGGTCTGGACAGCAGCAGGGTCCTGCAAGTGAGGGACAGCTCCTACCTGCAGCTGCACTGCCTCACCTTCCTCCCCTGGTGGTACCTGCACAGCAGGACTGCCCAGTGTGCAGCATCTCTGGGTGCCCTGCGTGGCTGAGGAGGGGCTGGCCAGGCTGGTGGTCATCCTGTGGTGTCAGGGGATGCATTTCTCAGGGCACTGGCTTCAGCAGCTCAGAGGAAAGGGAATGCAATGAGAAACAGACGATACATCCATTCCTGGAGCTCCTAAATGCATACCCAGGACCGTGGAGCAAGCAGCAGGCAGGTGGTGACCAGGAGGGTCCCTGGGTGCAGGGATTCTTGGGGACATTGGCCCCTTGCCTGCTGCTGTGGCAGCACCGTGGGGAGCTGATACAGCAAGAACTGAACACAGAAACTGGGGAGGGGCCTGGGCTTTGCAGAGCAGCCACGCTTAGGCAGGGCTGGGGCAGGTCCAGCTGCAGTATTCCAGGGTCCCAGCTGTGCCCCAGTGACCCAGCCCCGCACACGGAATGCCACAGCATGAGGGTGGCACCAGCCACCCAGCTCTGCTCGGTACAATTTCCAAAATATGGGGCAAGGGGAAACTGTTTCCTCCTGCTCTGTATTTTTGATTCATATTTTCACAGCTCTGCCTGTCCTAAATCCCAAGCAGATGGTGCAACTCAGCCCAGCTCCTCAGTTTGATGATCCCTGGGGCCTTCCTGCAAAGTGTACATTTCAAATGATAGTTCCATGAGCTCTTCTTACCCTGATCTGGAGCCTTCTGAGCATCCTGTGTCCTTCATCCCTCTTCACACAGCCCTGCCCCGCCTCACGCCTGCTTCCACCGGGGTTCCCTTTTCTCTTTAAAAGGTTGGTGGAGTCACAGGCTCTTATGGCTTTTGAAGTGAAGGGAGCTCTGAAATGCAAGAACCAAAAGGAAAATAAAAAGAGAAAATGAGGAAAATCCCCTTATGACTTCCCTGATTTATCCTGCAGAAATTGGGGCCACTCCCAGCCTCCGAGCTGGGTGAGCTGCCCCCAGCCTGGGGTGACACGGGGGGCACGTTTTGCCATTTGCAGAGAAGCCCCTTCCCTGCACCCGCAGCCCCTGTTTGTGCTCAAGGAGCATTTCCGCACTAACAAACCCCGTTTGATAATTGTGTTGCAAAAGCCTCACTCTGAATATTTAATAGAATTATTGCTAGTTATCAGCACGGGGAGGTGATAAATCACTGCCGCCTTTGCCCACCACCAGCCAGAGCCATTAGTGGGTTTCAATCATGGTTCCTACCCTGCCCTCGGGCTGGGATGACCATGAATTAAAAAGAAAAACAAACAAACAACCTTCCCCCCCAGCCCTCCCTGCTCCCCAGGCTTCATCCCGCTAAGAAATAAAAGATAAAGCAGTGCTGATGGGCTCTGGGCTGGGTCCTGCTGCCCCCAGCACCACACGCCCCAGTTCCCGCTGCCCTCGCCCCCCGCTCTGCCCCCTCCGCGCAGGAACGAGGTGATCTTTTAGCTGCCCTTTGTCTTGGAAAAAAAATTAATTCTCATTTGCATTACCTCGACTAAATGTCACCCACCGATATTTTGTTAGACATTAGCAATGCTGGCAGAGAGGGGCACGGGATAATTGCGTTCTGCCTAGCGCTGGGATTTACATAATTTCAGACAGCAATTAAAGAATCCCTGGGAATTTTTTTTTTTTCCCTTCCAACCTCTCCTACAAAGAAAGTGTTCGTTTACATTAAGCGCTCAGCTCCTCGCTGTTCATTTGCATAAAATTAAAGGTTTTTGTGTTCTGGAACAGCAGGGTAACATTTAAAATTCCGTTTCAAAAAGCTCACCTTAGAATAATAAAATGTTAATATCATTTCACAGGCTGGAGAAGGTTGCCAGCTGCCTTTCACTTCAAACTTTTACCCAATACTAACTGTTAGGGTGGGTGATTTTTTTGTTGTTGTTTTTTTTGGTTTTTTAGGGTTTTTTTGCTAAGATATAAACTTTCTTGAAAAAGTGGAGGGCCATGAATGTGCCTCTGGATGGGTCTCTGCAGGGCTACTCCAGAGCAGAATGTTTGTTTACTCCATAGTTTTTTAATTAAAAAATCATGCAAAAGAGCAGCAGCGGAATATTATAGGCTTTAATGTGCCGTCATACTCCATACTAGGGGAGGAAATGCAATTTGGATCGAACCCCGTTCATTTGCATTCGCGGAGCTGCGGCGGTCGGGAGCGCTGCGGCTGCGGTGCCGCGGCCGAGCGGGGCGTGGGCAGGGCCGGGCAGGGAGCCGAGGGACAGCGGGGAGAGAGAGCCGAGGGGCAGCCCTGGTGCCCTCCAGGCCCCCTCCAGGCCCCGTCCCTCCGGCAGGCTCCCCGCAGCCCCGGGCAGGTGAGGGAGGAGCAGCGCTCGCACAGCCCCGGCGCCTCCGGCCGCACCGCGGGCTCTCCGCGGGGCTGGGACCGAGCAGCCATCGAGGGGAGGATGGGGGCTCCGGGGGGCTCCGAGGGGCTCCGGGGGGCTCCGAGGGGCTCCAGGGGGCTCCGAGGGGCTCCGGGGGGCTCCGAGGGGCTCCGGGGGGCTCTGAGGGGCTCCGAGCCCATCGCGGGCGGAGACGGTCAGAGCTGGGGCCGGGCTGTCCGAGCTGAAGCACCCTCAACCATCAGCTGCCTTCATCCTGAGCCCTCTATCAGCTCTGAATAATAAAAAATGACATTTCCGTTTGAGGATGACACTGTTGAGGCCCCTGGATGACTTTTCTCGTATCACCAGGGTCTCTCATGCCTGGGAAGTGAGCTGTCAGCAGCATTGTCCATCCCGTCCACTGCGGGCAGAGCCCCCCGCAAGGCAGGTCGTGCCAGGGAGGGGACATTGCCTCCCCAGTGCCCCAGAGCGGCCAGACAGGGCCATCCCCCAGGGCTGGCACCCATCAGTAGGTCCTGCACGGCTGCCCCGGAGCTTGGCAGCCAAACCCAGGGCGGGGATGCCCGTTTTTAAGGCAGGGATGCCCGTTTTTGGGGCAGAGTGCCAGCAGCACCCCTCGCCCCGCAGCCCCGCGGACAGCAGCCTGGCCGTGGGGCCGCAGGGGACAGCGGTGGAGAGCCCGGGCTGCCCGGCCCTGCCCTGCCCCAGCTCGCACTCCTCTTGCCCCCTCATCCTCCTCTCGCCACCGGCCAGCCCTGGCCCGGCTCTCCGCGGCCACCGCCGGCCCCTGCCCTCGCCCGCCGCTGTCCCCCCGCCGCTCCTCGCCGCTGCCCGCGGCCCCGGGGCTTGTCCTCACGGAGGCACTCGGGGAGCAGGCGAGGAGGGAGCGAATCTTCCACCTGGCGTCCTCTTGTCTGCCACCATTTGGGGCTGCTGTAGGATTGTAGCAAAAAGCGTTTCATTAAAAATGAATCCGAATCCCAGCCGTTGCGGGAGAATATCGAGCGCAGCGTGCAGTCCCTAGTGCCCATGTTGGATTCCTGCTTTGCTCTCCAGGCCACTGAAACTCCCACCTGCCTGCCAATATTGCCGCGTTTTCCTAATGATTTGCATAGGGAATGTGCACCTTTGCAGTCACAGCAGCCACGGGCACAGGGCAGGCTCAGGCTCACAGGCACCCAGCTCGCCAGCGACTGCTACAAAGGTTTTCCAAACGGTTCTGTCTTTCTGGGAGGTGCGAATTGCCATTGCATCCCTGTAAAAATGAATACAGACCAGGATCAGCACGCTGGGTACTTCACGAGAGCTCGGGAGTGGAGCACGTGCCAGTCTGGTGTCAGCCAGTGTCGTTGTCACCCATGTCACCTCATGTGCCAGGACACGTCCCCAGGCTCCAGGATTCTGTGCTCATGACACACTCCTCCTGGGAGGCTCCAAAAGCCAACACCAACCCCAGCTGCTGTGGGTGAGCAAAGCAACAAGCAGGCAGCAAAGATGAGCATGAGCAATGGAAGGTTTTACTTGGGGGAAGAGTGGAGTAACCCAGTGAAACAAACTTAAAAATGGAAAGGAGAAAGATTCGCTTTGGAATTTCTCCTAGGAAAAGTCATTAATTCCTTCTAAAATTTTTCATTTCAAAATTTGTTTTCATTACTTTTACATTATTTTATGACATCAGTAGTAGTGCATAATGTGACCTGTCATATCATGTCAAGTCATGTCATAATATGCATAATAGTAGGGAAGTGCATAATATTACATGTCATATTGACATAATCAGAATATTCTATTATTATTGACTTTGTCAAACTAATTACAAAAAAGACATGAAATACTTTGCTGTAGAAAATAAGATTAAGAAGGTGCGACCTATAAAAAATTAGTTATTTCCCTTTGCAGCCATATTTTTAGGTATTTTCAATGTATTTGTGTGAAAATATTTACATTAGCATATAGCATCATGTTATGCACTGCTGTATGTAACTCTGTGGAAAAATGGAATAAGATAAAACAGTCCAAGTCAAATTTTCTGTTTAAAACTATTTCAGTTTTTTCATAATAGACAATTCTCAAAACAAAAATCAGCAAATTCTTCTGTATGTGAAATCTGAAAGTCCCTCTTATGAAACCCCTACTTGATAGCAGCAGCTGTAAACTCTGCATGTCCAGAGTCAGGCAATGGAGCTGGGGAAGGTCTGGAGCACCAGGAGTGGCTGAGAGAGCTGGGGAGGCTCAGCCTGGAGAAAAGGAGGTTCAAGGGGAACCTTCTCACTCTCTACAACACACTGACAGGTGAGGGGTCAGGCTCTGCTCCCAGGGAACAAGGGACGGGACAAGAGAAAACATCCTCAGCTTGTGCTGGGGAGGTTTAGATTGGATATTTGGAACAATTTCTTTCAGGAAAGAGTGGTCAGGCATTGGCACAGGCTGCCCAGGGCTGTGGTGGAGTCCCAATCCTTGGAGGGATTTAAAAGTTGTGCAGATGTGGCACTTGGAGACGTGGGTTAGTGGTGGCCTTGGCAGTGCTGGGTTGGACCTGATGATCTTAGAGGTTTTTTCCAGCCTCAGTGATTCCATGACTCTATCTGGATCAATCTTTTGGAATTGCTGACAGCTCCCAGTGCCTGTGGAGGGGCAGTGCTGGCAGGGCTGTCCTGCAGGGTCTGGCACATGGGGCAGGGTCTGACACACTGTGCAGGGTCTGACACACGGGGCAGGGTCTGACACACCGTGCAGGGTCTGACACACCGTGCAGGGTCTGACACACTGTGCAGGGTCTGACACACAGGGCAGGGCTGGCAGGGCTGTCCTACAGGGTCTGGCACACCGTGCAGGGTCTGACACACCGTGCAGGGTCTGACACACTGTGCAGGGTCTGACACACGGGGCAGGGCTGGCAGGGCTGTCCTGCAGGGTCTGACACACCGTGCAGGGTCTGGCACTGTGCCCCCACGAGCTCACGCCCACTCGTGTCTGCACAGACCTGCTGCATCAGGGCCGCTGTGCTGGGGCCCGCTCCGAGCCCCCTGGGATTTCTAATTGACTTGACACATTATAAATTGCCAAACTTGGTTGTGATTGCTGTGAAGAATGGTACTTTAAAGGACTCAATATCTGTATATCTCCCTTTGATAAACATTGGCTTTCTGAGCTTAGATCTTATTTATTTACCCTTGGAGCAGGTTCATTACTATGTATTAGGTAGATATGACATATTTATGGAAATATGGGGACTCTTTGTGGAATATATTAAGATTAAATAAATCATTGACTATGTGGTCAAGAACTACAGCAATCCTGATGAATGACTCCATGATTTTTTTTGGATCCTTGTATAATTCTAAAAGTCATCCCCTTTGTCTTCCTGGACTACAGCAGTACTTCCTGCACCACCCCAAACACCCTGGGTAAGGCAGGATGTGCACCTTCCATGGGAGGAAGCTCCAGCTCCCAGGTGGCCTATGGGGAAGGCACCTGGGAGCCTGCCAGATCCACAATCCCACCCCTGGGAGCCTGCTTAGCAAGCTGAGAAATGCTTCCAATTTGGTTATCCCACATCCCATCCACTGTGATCTGCCGTGCGCATCCATTAGCTAATAAATGTACATCTCTAATGGCGCGTTTTCCCAAATTAGTGATAATTACACTTAAAGAATCTATTTTGATACAAACCAAGGAGAGCCGTGGCTACTGACATAACTGTGGTGTGCTGTGTCCCTTGGCCTCAGTCTGAGCACTGGAGATGGGCAGGGCACAGTCCGTGGAATTGGAGCTCCTGAGGAGCTTCTTGGGTCAGGCTCTTCCTCCTGCCCCAGGTGCGTTTGTTTCCCACACCTCTGCTGCCATCACACTCCTGCTCCCCACGCTGCCCTCCTGGGCTGGCCCTGTCCTGCGGCGCTGGGCACGGGCTGGGCACGGCAGCAGCCCTGCACCACGGCAGGGCAAGTGCCATGTGTGCCTTTGGCTCAGGACAACAACAAACACCTGTAAATACTGGGGGATTCCTAAGGATAGTTAAGTAGCAAACTATCTGTTGATAATAAAATTTGCTTGCTTCTCACAGTTATCCAATTTGCCTACTATCCAAAGAAAGGAATTGGGTGTCTGCTTCCTAAATTGTTTTAATCTCTGGCAAAGAGTGCTTCTGGCAGAGTCCCTCAGCTGGAAAATAGGAAATGAGTTAGAAACAACAGACAAACGTGAATAATGCAGAGCTTAAGATGTCTGATCATGATCTTGAGGAGAAAAGTTTAAATAGATTCCTCAGTTCACCTGCCTGTGATCCCCTGGGAAGGAGGGCACTGTTCCTGGGGGCAATGCCTGGTCAGGTCTGGCAGTGATGTTCTCTTCACCCCAGTGTCACAGCAAGTGGGGACGTGGCTCCCCGGGCAGGGGGGCCTCGGTGCCACCTTGCCAGGCCAGGCAGGTGCCGGCGGTGCTGGGACCAACATGGTTCTGGGGGCTCCAGCAGCTTGCCCAGGCTCTTACATGAGTGGTCCTGATTCTTAATCTTTCTCCGAGGCGTTCATGCACATCCCACTGCTCTGACCTCTCCAAACGCTGGCCACACGCGGTGCTGCCAGCAAGGGCTGGTGGCTCTTGCTGCACCAAGGACACCCACCCCATGCCAGGTGCCTGCTCCCTTCACCTGCCCTGCACACCTTGTCCCCACCTGTGCTGGGGCCACCTGCTCGTCCCTGCCATCAGGCTGCACCTTTGCTGCAGCTTTACAAATATTCCCTCAATAGATCCTCAGACATTTTCCCACAACAGTCTGAAAGGATTTCAAGAAATCGTAAGATCCTGGGGAAAAAAAATAACCTCCTGCTTACCTCCTGGTGAGAGGCTCTGTCTTCTGTAACTCTGCTAGTCACATTCACCTGTCTGCGACTCTACTTGAACTTCTCCATGCAAAGAGGCCCCTGGGCATGAAGGTGTCCCCCAAACCCCAGGATGTCCCCCCCAGCAGCCTCCCCCACAGCCCTGTCCTGTGCCCCCAGCTCGGGTCCTGGCACAGCCAGACTGACACTGTGCAATCGCCCCCAAAATCCACCCTGTGCCTCTCCTGCCGCAGGGCAGCACGGCCCTCCAGAGCCGGCGTGATGCTTTTGGAGTGCATTCTGTTTTTCTTCTCCTCATAATCCTCACCCCTTCCATGAGGACAGAGCTCTTGGTGTTGCACGAACAGCAGCAGCTGCCCTGAACACCAAAGGAAACGCTCCTTCCCATCGTGCTAAGTGAAACAATTCAAACGGGGAAAATCTTGATAAAAGTTTAATTAGGAAAACGGACTCCATCTGTAACGTATCCCTGTTCTCCCCATGTATTAACCCTTTTGCCATAAATCTGCCACCCTTGAAGAAACCTGCCTTCCTCACAAAACCTACTCAGGGTTCACATTATTTTAATCAGTTAGAGGGGTTTAATACATTATTGATTTTTAGGAGAATTGAAAAAGCTCCCGTATTAAGTCCAGGTTGCTTATTCTTTCTGTATATGACATTCAGGTACTTGTGAAAAATTATACCAATTATGAAATCAGCCATTTACTGCTTCAAAGTGCAATCAGTTGTCACACTGGAAAGCACTTGCTCCTGAATATTATTAGTTGGGCTATGTGCACAGGAAAGTGCTGAGAGGAAAGACTTTAACCAAAGGGCAATTGCATGAAATTTACTTAGAAATAGCTATTTATCACCCTTGGATTTCCTACTGTTCAAATCCACTGCAGACACTTTATGGAATGAAACAGCCATCTCACCAACGTAACTCAGCCAACTGAGGGGTTTTTTCCTCACTGACATTAAATGAAAAATTTAGAAGTCATTGTAACAGCTTAAAGATGCATTATCCTTTTTGATGTGCAATTTTAGCTTCATATCAAAAGCCATATAAAATAACCCCCGCACAAACACAAAAAAGGAACTTTTAAAAGTTTTATGACATGTAGTTCATCTTACCTTTTATGCATCTACCAGGCACAGTTTCTCCTGCTGTTCTCAGAGACCATTGCGTGATTACCACGATGGGGGAGAAAATATTGCCATAGCAGCAGCAGAGCCAGCCAAAGGAAGGATTAGTCTCTGGAGCCTGGGAAACAGAGGGGAAGCTGAGCCTCCCCACGCCAGCAAACGCCTCCAAAGTCAGCGCGCGGTGGAATTGCGGGAGAGCTGCCCCTTAGAGGAGCCTTCGGTTGTGTCACAAACTGCCACCATTAATGGGCTTTGCTGCAGGCAATGAAGTGAGAGGGAACATAAATTAGAGAGAGGACGTTCAAGAGAAATTTCTAGCTCAGTAAAGATGTCTTGTCTGCTTGCTTTCCAGAGCAGACAAGAATTTTGGAAGGCAAGGTCAACTTCTCTGAGTAGGAATGAGCCTGGTGAGCCTGGGGGTGCTGGCACAGCCCCAGAACAGGCAGGACCGACAGCTTTGGTTGCTGACAGGTGTGACCACTGCCCCTGTCCATCTCCCTGCTGCTTGAGCCACCCAGGGTGAGCACCGCCACCTCGGGTGTGAGGCAATGCTCCTTCCTCTTCTAATTCCATCAGGCGAAATGCGGAACAGGAATGGAGCAATTGCCGTGTTGGGAGCGTGGGCAGGGGGACAGGGGCCAGCCTGGGTACAGCACCAGTCACCATGGGATGGAAAACTGTGCTCCCAGAGGGAAATGGGAAAGCAGCTCTTGGCCCCCTGGGTCCTGAAGGTCTAAACCAGGAGCGAAGTGCAGCCCCCGACCTTGGGACACAGCTGGGTTATCCACAAGAGCAATGTCTGAATGGGCCTGATGGTTTGGAGGCAGCACAAAATGCCTCCCACGTGCAGGTCTCTCCCAGCTCCTCTCTGGAAAGGCTCAGATCCAGGGATGGAGGGAGTACAGGAATAGTCTCATCCTCCTCTATCCAGCAGCTGGATCTCCTGCTGGGCAGATCGGGGATCTGCTGGTGCCACACGTGAGAGCTGGCACCGACTTCTTGTCCCTTGAGCCACACTGCATGAGCCAAACGTGCCACAGGGACCAAGTTTGTGTTATTTGCCACAGCCAAACCCCACACTCAGGGAAACAAGCACCTTCAAAAAGACACTGTTCTGGAATTTCAGGTTCAAGTGAAGAAGGGGAGAGGAGATGCTCAGGGGAGCTACTGCAGTGTGCATTGGGCACCACAGTGTCACACACAACTCGTGACAAACTGCAGCAGCAATGGTTTAACAGGTGATGCCGACCAAGCCCTGACAGCAGCTTCATAGCACAGAAATAATGCAAAACCAGAACACTTATGATATTCTAACTTAGCAAAAGGATTGTTATAAGACCATTTAATTTAATAAATAGTTAAGTATTTATAAACGAACAATTTCATAAAGTGGTACCAATTTCTCATACACAATAATATGATTTGCACAAACGTTTGTCCTTGAGGCAATAGAAATTTTCTTTGCAAATCAATCCTTACAGGGATTGTAATTAGTATCCGCGAAGGCAGCTCGCAGTACCTGTAGCTGTGTTTCTCCCATAAAAGCCCTGATTGCTGCAAGCTCTCACACAAAGCTAACGACACAGAAGGAAAATGCACACGTTGTCTAGACTATTCGTTTTAATCAGGCAAGAGTGATTT
The DNA here is from genome assembly GCA_036630365.1 of Acanthiza pusilla. NCBI lineage: Eukaryota > Metazoa > Chordata > Aves > Passeriformes > Acanthizidae > Acanthiza > Acanthiza pusilla. The sequence continues at coordinate 541,119 of JAXCHO010000028.1, forward strand.
TTTGTGGCCCATTTGATATGACTTTTACACAAGATACAACCTCGCTCCACAGGGGCTGGCAGAAAAGGTCAACACTGCTGTATAAAAATACATTTAAAGAAGGAGTTTAGAAAAGCAAAAACTGCAGCCAAGGCCCAGCATTGCTCGGGCAGAGCTGCAGATGTTGTGTCTATCTGTGCAATTTCTGAGAAATTTATAAATCTACCAGTTTTTATTAAATGCACAGAAATTTCTTAAAAAATCGGGGACTTATTTACTGCCGAGGATCCAGAGGGGCAAAAGCCACCATCCAGCGGCTCCCACTCTGGGACATCCCGCCCGTGGGTGCCCACATATCCTCTGGTGGCAGTCACAGGATGCTGGCACCCCTGGCACAGCCACAGCCACACTGGCAGTAGCTCTGCACGAGAGCTGGCATGGGAACAGGAGCACTGTGGTCCCTCGAGCACAGTGAGAGTCAGGGCTATCTGTCTGTCTGTCTGTCTGTCTGTCTGTCTGTCCGTCTGTCTGTCTGTCTGTCTGTCTGTCTGTCTGTCTGTCGGGGTTTGCCCAGAGCACCCACTGCCTTCGGCTGCACTCCGAGTGCCCCAAATCGCCCAGCAGGAGCTGGATTATTCTGTGAGCAGGGTCTGAAATTCCAGCTGTAGGTCTGAGTTCCAGCTTTAATCATGCCATTCATCATCATTATCCACAGTCACTCCACTTGCTGCCCCAAAGGCAGCAGCAGGGGCAGGGGCTGATGCTCTCTGTCCCTTTCTCCCTCCAAAAGAGGAGAAGCCAGGCATCAGTAAGATCATTGATCTGGAGCGTTGCTGTTCTCCTGAGCAAGGAGGAGGTTAATTTATCACAGGTTGGAGAAAACCAACCAGTCTTTAAATTCTCTGCTTGCTCTTAATTAAACAAAAACCAACTGTGTTTGCTAAGCCTTGCTCCAAGGACCCGGCTGCCCTGGCTCTGCGGCTGAGTGCAGGCAGCCTGTCCTCCGTCCCTGCCGCAGAAACACCTGGACAGGTGCACCCAGGTCTGCCTGGGCGTGCGGCTCGGGACCCTTGTGCTCCCCTAGATGCATTAGCCCACACAGGACAGGGAGAAGGCACTTCAGAAATGTCATCTCTGCTGTCCCGATGGGAAATGCCAGCGCCTGCGCCCACCTCCCGCCCCAGCCACAGCCCAGGTGCTCCTGCGCCAGGTGCTCAGAGAGCTAGAGCTGCCAAGTCCATGGCAAACCTGGCTGCAAGGCTGCCTGGAGATTTCCTCGCCATGCTCCAAGGTGTGAGGGAGAGATTAATCTCAATAATTGCTGTCCTTAGCCTGGCCCCACCCGAGCTGTGCTGTCCCCTGGCAGTGTGCAGGTCTCCCTGTGCCCAGCCTGCCCAGGGCTGCTCTGGGGGCTGTGCCCAGCCTGCAGAGAAGCCCTCCATCCCAGCTGCCAAGCTCCCAGCGCCTCGAGGCTTCTCCCCTCCTGTCCATGAAGCAAATGAAGTGGGGAGAGCAATACAGTGCGCGCTCGCCGAGACTGACAAGCTTGAGCCTCTCCTGGAGCTGCTGTGCTGGTATTAAACAGACAAGACAAGCTTGCAGTCAGTTATCGGCCAAAAAAATAATGAAGGAACAAGTCAGCAGAGCAAAGCCAAGTCACCCGGACCAGCCAAGTGGAGAATTTAATTTCGCACAGGTTCCCCAGCAGCAGAGTGTCTCAGCGTGGTGGCCCTGAGCGCTCCGACAGCTCTGCCCCAGCAGCCCCAGCTGCTCCATGGCCCCGGGCTGGGGCAGTGGGGGCTCCCTCCGGGCTGGGGACGCTGTGGGGAGCGACCTGCCCTCTTCTCCTTGTCCACAGCAGGGCTGGGTCTCCACGGGAGCTGGCTGTGCCAGAGGGGACATTCACCTGTCACGGCACGGCCCCAGCCAGGCTGGGCACAGAGCAGAGCAGGACAGGCTCCGGGAGCTTCCAGCACACAGTGCGAGGGCAGGGAGAGCCCTGTGCCACCCCGGGAAAGAGGAGCCCCAGCACCACGGTCCCCCCAGAGCAGCCCCGGGCTGGGACAGGGAGCTGTGGTAGGGAAAACCTCTGTCCTGCTCCCGAGGGCACCAGCATTGCTCCAGTTTGTAAAGATGGTGAGAGTCTGAAGGAAATTAAAGAGATCCCAATGCCAACAGAGCTATATGGACCAATTCTGGGCTCCTTTCATGTGCACCCTTTTCCATCCTTTTGCTTCCAAAGCATTTCTGGTGTCAGTGTCACAGACAAGTCTGGAAAAACAGTCAGTGGCCTGGGACTGCCCCAGCAACAAAATACATCCAAAAACAGAGGGAATAAATCAGCGGCCAGGGAGAGTGAGCGTCCTGTCTGCTGGTGTGGGCCAGTGCGGTGTTACCCATCCTAGAGCAGAAATGTGGCACTGAGCTGGAAATCAGCTGGGAACCAGCTTTGGTCCCTCCCCCTGTTCCAGCATGTGCAAAGGAATTGATTTTTCTGGGGTTTTTTTGTTTGTTTTGGTTTCAGTGTTTTGTTTTGGTTTCAGTGTTTGTTTTTGGTTTCAGTGTTTGGTTTCGGTTTCAGTGTTTGGTTTTGGTTTCAGTGTTTTGTTTCAGTTTCAGTGTTTTGTTTTGGTTTCAGTGTTTTATTTTGGTTTCAGTGTTTTGTTTTGGTTTCAGTGTTTGGTTTCGGTTTCAGTGTTTGGTTTTGGTTTCAGTGTTTTGTTTTGGTTTCAATGTTTTGTTTTGGTTTCAGTGTTTTGTTTTGGTTTGTTTTTTTTCACATCATCACAAGTGCAGCCTTGATGAGCAGCAAACCTACAAAACTCCTTGTCATGCAGGGACAAACAATTAGGGTACCACAGCTTGGCCAAATGCACATCTCTGGGCTGATGCACAAATTCCAGACCCATTTCTGGAAGCATTTTAAAGTTCAATTTTGAGAAAGAGAAAAAGGCAAGATGCTCCAAGCATAGCAGATCTTTCTGCTATGGTACAGGTATCTGAGGAGTGTTAAAATGAAGCTCGTAGCCATTCAGCTAGCAAAGGTCAAGGCTCCCATGGCCAGCAGTGGTCCCTACACCTGAGCTGCTCAGTGTCACTGTCACTCACCGGGGGCTCTTACAGCTCTGCCCCAGTGCTGCACAGGGTCCTGCAGCAGAGGGACACCCCAGCAGCCATCGTCCCTGCCCTGCCGAGCTGGACAGAGCCGGAGGGTGAGTTTCTGCTGGCAGAACTCACAGCAGTGCCATCGCCATCCGCACAGCCTGGCGGGCAGGGGCTCGCAGGTGCTGGCAGCGCTGCCAGCAGCACCTGGGCAAAGTGACACGGGAGCGAAGGGGCTGAAGCAGCCGGTTTCTGCCTGCGAGAAATCATGCAACAATTTTCAGCTCCACACAAACATTTGCAGCCAAGTTATAAACTCCTGGAAAATGCTGACAGACCCTTCGCTCCAGCAGCGCGAGCAGGTGCCCCGTAATGAATGTGCTGAATGACCTCCCGGCAAAGTTGTCGAGGCAAAAAGCACCACGGTCATTCGACAAACAATTAGCAAGTGTCCTGGTGGGGACAGCATACTAACAAGGGAAGGAGCCCGGAAGAGCTGAGCAAGCATCCTGCCTTCCCCCCAGATTCCTCCTCTTTCCAGCCCGGGCTCTGATCTATAGCATGACTCACTGGAGCGCCAGTAAAGCTTCTGAGATTGTTATGCTAAATGAGAGAAAAAGTAATTGCCTTTTCCCCATCTAGAACTCCAGATATATAACTTGGAGAAATATAATTAGCTGCTAACTTCAAAGATGCATTGGAATTTTTGTAATGGGCATTGAGACCCTGTATTAAAAAAAGCTAAAAGAAAAATGATACACTCCTTCTTGTAAATGGAATAAGACTTAAAGGTTTTAATTAGGATTCGCTGTGCATCTGCAGCTGGGAAAACAGGAGAAATAGGAGAAATACCCTGGTAGTATCTTATTGCTTGAAAAACACATATTGGACAAGGAGCTTTCTGGAAAAATAATTGTGATACATTTTTGATTTATGAACAATAATCATCTATTATTAAAAATAAACAGTTCTTTTTACTCTATTTAAGTCATCCCAAACAAAGGGAGATCTTTGCAACAAAGACCTGGGGCTCTTGCCTGTTGGGTGTGGGAACAGAGCACAGCCAGCCCAGCTCGAGGAAAACATGGAACCTTCCACTGCATCTGCCTGCAGCGTCTTTGTGTCCCTCCTGACCACAGCATGGGTGCCCAGGAGACCCTCAGGGTCCCTTGCTTAGCTCTGCAGCCCCTTATCAATATCCTTTCCCCAGAGAATCACCTGTGTGCACAGAGCCAGGTGCACGCTGCAGAGCCCAGGGAGAGGTTCAGAGATCACTCCTTCTCGTTGATGGGAAACCAGCAAAGCCCCACAAAGGTCTCCCCACGCCACTCTCAGGGCATGGCTCGGCTGCTCAGAGGCCAGAGGGGAGCTGCAGGCTCAAGGGGTCACTCCCTTGTGGGGTACACTGCCCACCCCCAGCTCGGGTGCCTGCACCGTGCACGGGTGGGACTGAGCTGGGAGGAGACTCAGCGTTATCGCTGCTCTGTGGTATTTCATGTGGCTTTTTCTTGTTGCTGCTCTCTGTGCTGTGTGCAAAAATCTCAGTTAATCTCTTGAAGAAACGGCAGTTTGGTCTAACTGGGAATTTGGCTCTTACACAGGTTGTACAACGAGGTTACTCTAAAAGTAACTGTAAGAAAAGTGACTGTAGTGTGCACCTTTGGAGCAACTTCCAAAACAAATAAAATTTACCTCAATTTAGGGAAGAAAAACTATTTTCTTATATCTCTAAGGACAGAGCTCAGCCTCTGAGCCCTCCAAGGTCCTGCTCCTTGCAGCATAAGGAGACCAAGCCATAGAACAAAGCTTGTGATCTCCTGCTGCTTGACTTTTAAGAAATCCTTTCCCTTTTAGACTTTGTGTGGGCTAATTCTTGTCTAAGTCTGAGCTACTTGTTCATGTTTTCTAAGGAGAATTCCAGGTACAGATTTTCCACTAGGAAATAATGAATTCCTGCCTGATGTGTTCCTTGAGTAACACTGGCCATGAGCTCATCTCTGATGTGAGCGGAGCAGGAGCTGATCACGGCACAGCCCGAGCTCTTCATTGTGCGTGCGTGGGGCAGCAGATCACCCACGCAGGGCTGGGCTGTGGCTCACCCTGCCCCGCAGCCGGTGAGGAGCTGGCACAGTGTGGGGACAGCTCCCGGCCTGGGGCATTCCCTGGCCGTGGGCACAGCCCTGGGCGCTGGCAGCTCACGCAGGATCTCCACGCCCCAGAGTGGAGCAGCACAGGCTGTTTCCTCACAGACCTGTTCTGTTCAGGGTTCGGTGCTTGTAGAATAGCTCTGCACATCTGTTTCCTCTCCTAACCAGGCTCTGGCGGCATGAACAGATGCTGGAGTGCAGAGGGGTGGCTGGGAGGGACAGGCTGGCACAGGGGCTGTGCCCCAGCGTCGCCGGAGCCTCAGCCTGTGACACTGATATGACTCTGCTTGCTTTTTACTGCTTTTGTGTATATTGATCTACCTGCACTGATCAATGCTGTGCCCCTGTCCTGATGGTTCTGATCTCGGCACCTGTGCCGAGGGCCCGGCGGTGGCCTGGGCAGGGCAGGAGCCTGCGGCTGCTGCTGCTCTGGTGGCACTCAGGCTCCTCCACCAGGACGAGGATCAGCAGAAGGGCCCAGCCTGCTCCACCTGGTCCCCACCGTGTCCTGTAGCTCCCTCCGAACAGCAGATCTGTGCTGGAGGTGGACGAGGAGCAGTGTGGGGCGGATGGTGACCGTGCAGGGCAGTGACACCTCGGGCTTGTCCCTGGCTGGGTGGGGGCAGCAGCCACAGCTCGGGACCCTGGCACAGCACCCCCAAAAACGAGCCCAGCAGTGGTTCCTGCCCAGCCCCAGAGCCTGGGGCTCCCCAAAGAGCCTCTCTGGAGCCACAGCCCCGGGGGGAGCTGCCGCCGCCGTGTGCTGTGCGCGGAGGACATGATACTGAGCACTGGTAATACAATTTATTTCCACTAGTGAGTGAATTGCCCATAATTCATGACAAGTAGAGCCTCGAGTGATGATGAAGGTCAGCCCATCAGATCTGGAAATAAATTGTATCCTATTACAGCCTCCTATTAGGGGTCTATTTATAGCAGGGGTTTGCAAACTCCTGGAAGTTGGGAGGGGTTTGGGTAGGATTTTTGCTTTCTTCTTGGATAGGGAGGGTATGAGGACATGAAAAACTGATATAAACAACCTGTGCTGCTGACACAAACCAGTCCCTGTGGCGGAACAGCCTCCCTGCTGCAGAGGCGCTGGGTCTGGAGCTGACCAGGGGATTTGGATGCCTCGGGGCTGGCGGCACAGCCAAGGGGCACAGGAAACCTCCATGGAAAATGCAGGGAAAAGCATGGAACCGTGGCTGCTTTGAGGAGGCTGATCTAGAAAATGCCATTATGCTTTTGTGCTGGCAACACAGCTTACTTCTGCCAAGAGCAGAGCAGTGCCTCTCTCCTGTATTTACCCCTCTATTTACCATGCCACCATAATCCCCAGGTGATAGATAATGTGCAGGATGTGGTTTGCCATGGAAACAGAGCCCCGGTTCTTTACATTTTTAAAAAGATTAATATTTCCCAGCTCGGTTTCATTATTCTGATATTAAAAATCATCAGTTATTACCATTTCACAGCCCTCTCAGGCCGTGACGTGCCCTTCTGGGTACCAGCTCTGCTCTGGGCAGGATGCACAGCCTCAGGGACAGCAGGGCTGGGACAGCACCTGGCGGCACCTCGGCCACAGGGTCTGCTCTGTCCTGCACCTCTGGCTGTCCCCCCAGGGGTGTGACACACTGAGTGACTGACACTGCTCTAGGTGAAGAAAAATGGAGCTGCTGCTGAGGTCCCACAGGTGAGTGTGGCTGATTCTGCCTCCTCTGCATCCCAGCTCTGGAGGCAGTGAGCTGCAGAGAGCATCTCAAAGCGCATTAAGTGCCAGAGCATCTCACCCTGGCAAAAAAAAAAAAAAAAAAAAAAAAAAAAAAAAAAAAAAAGGAGAGATATTAGATTTTAATGTTGTCCTCTAGCTCCTTGAAAAATATTTGAATGTTCAGTGGACATGGGGAGAGAGTTAAATTTCCTTATTCTATTGAAGGACATGGGTACTGGAAAAGGAGTGGGACTCCTTGCTAGGAAGTGCAGCAGCTTTTCTTTCACTTGGGACTTCCCAAACGCCAGCACCGATGGAGGGGCAGGTGTTGGACTGCACAGGTGTGCACACGGGCAGGTGCAATCCCCTCCGAAACAACCTGCTCAGGTTAAGGAGGGTACTTGTGATGGAAAACGCCTGCAAGTTTAGTTCCTTAAATGCAAGGAAATAAGAAAAACAGCTGTCTTTTAAAACTCATAAATCTGTACAGTAAAAGGTTTGGGCAAAAACATATTTTATTGTTTTTGCTGTCAGAAACAAAGAATTAAGGGCCATGTGATTCAGTAATTGCTGTGGACTTTTTTCCTGACAATAAACATTAAACTTAAAACTGTATTAAAATCATTTGACAATTTTTATGCTTTAACAGCTGAGAGTGAATAATGTTTTTTGCATATAAAACACTTTCTCTTGTCAGCCTATAAAACTGTCAGAAATAAATTCATCAAAAAAGATTGTATAATTAAAAGTCACTACTTTTCTTTCTCTAGTTTAGTTGAAATTATTTGTTTGTCACTTTTTCAGGACTAAATTATGGCATTCAGAGACAACTTCCTTTGTTCAGACTATTGTGAAATGCATGATTCTTACAAAAGGAGCCAAACTTTCTCCTCTAATGTATCAATTCAGTATCACTTCTTAGAAAATACTTTCAGATAGTTCTGTTTCTGAAAAGCGATTTATTCTGCGGATGAGCGGGACCAGTAATGGAAAGCTTCCAAATGTAGAAATACTTTTTTATTATTGAGCTGCATATAATTTATGGAAAATCGCTGCATTAATTTTTTTGCAAAGTAAATCATTGGCACTTCAAATTGCAAATTCTCTCTTACAGTGAGAGCCATACAGGTGTTTAAAAGCTAAAGTAATGATATTGATTTTTATGTTACAGAGATCAGGAGAGGCTGTCGGGCTCTTGTGGCCAGTCTGGGGTGTGTGACATGCAGGGGACACTGCGGTGACCTGGAGAGGACCCTGGAGAGCTGCACATCTGTGGCAGGGGAGCCCTGGTGCCCTGAGGGAACAGGGCACAGGGCACAGGGCACAGGGCACAGGGCACAGGGCACAGGGCTTTGCCCTCACAGTGCACCCACACTCATCCCCCTGGACGGTGCAGGAACACCTTTACCTGTGCATCGTGAACACCTTTACCTGTGCATTGTGAACACCTTTACCTGTGCATTGTGAACACCTTTACCTGTGCATTGTGAACACCTTTACCTGTGCATTGTGAACACCTTTACCTGCCACCAGACTCTGCCACCTTGGGACACCTGACCTCTTTTTGGGAGAAGCTGGGGGGAGCTCCTTCTTGCAGAAAGGAGTGTTTTTGGCAGCCAGACACTGTAAACAAGCTTGTCTTGGCTCCTCGTGATGAGAAAATGTGAGCTTGTCAGAGCTGGGTGGGTTTGGGGTGACTGGATTTTCAAGGCTGGAGGGTAATAATGGTTTATTGATCTGTTGTTAAATTATTGGAGCCCTAATGGAGGCAATAAACTAATAGTGCCCAGTGCTGTCATGTGGCTGCGTCAGCTGGAGCCTCCCTGGCACACAGAAGGACACTGCTGGTGGCCTCCTCTGTGCTGACCCCCGGGCCAGGGAGCATTTTGCCTTGAGGTGGCAAAGGTGCTGCTGGCAGTGGGAGCAGAAGGCTGAAGGAGTGCTGGGCACTGCACAAAACTGGGGTTTGCTGGTGTGGTGCTGTTTTTCTGATCTGATAAATCATGAAATCCAGAATTACTGTGAGTGATGATTTCGTAAATGGGGTGGGGGGAAGGGGGCTCATGCTAGGATGCACCATGGTTGCTGCTTCCCAGTCTGGATTGGTCCCACTTGCCCGGGAGCTGAGAGACAAGGCTGAGCTGCTGAAGTATTATCTCTTGGTATGGTAATTATTATTTGTGATTAATCCTGCCCATCCTGAAGAGCTGTGCAAGCCTTTTTCAGAGGGTTCATCTTCATGTTTGCTTCTGCTGTTTGTGTGTAATGCGAAGTGACGTGAGCTGCTGGTGAGGGAGGTGGGTGGAGGTGTCTGTGCCACGGAGGTGTTGGTGACAGGCTGGAATGACTAGAAATGTCCTGGCAGGAGCCAGAGCCCCACAGGGCTGGGGGTCAGGTGAGTTGGGTGGGTGATTCCGGGGCTCTCAGGGTGCTGGTGCTGCAGCTGGCCTGTGGTCAGGGTTAACGAAGCCCAGGGTCGTTAACGAAGCCCAGTTTCCTTGCCCTTCAGCCTCCTGCGCACCCAGCGCTTGCTCTCCGAGAGCAGAGTGTGTCCCTGGGCATTGCCACACACAGCCTGAGACACTGCCAGCCACAGCTCCAGAGCTCGGCCCAGGACTGGCAGCTTCTGCCTTGCCTCCCTCAGTGGTCAGCCAGGAAATTCTTTTGCTGGCAAGACATGTTTATTTGTGAAAACCTGGAAATACCTGGGAAATTTGCTAGACCTTCAATAGCTCTACAGTCATCATTTAAGCAAGTTCATGCTCCATTAAAAACAGTTATTTAATACAATAATCATTCAATTAAAAACCTCTTAAAGCACCTGCCAAAGCCTATTTGTATCAATACAATATTTTAATTGTAAATAGCGAAGTATGGTCCTGCCAACTGTACTTGTCAAGGAAACGTTACCAAAGTGAGTGCTCAGTCTCAGGGAGGCTCTTGCAACAGAGCAAGACTTCAGCAAGAGCTGGGGGCAGCTGCCCTGGACGAGGAGTGTTTTTCCAGAGCCCCTCTGGCACCAAGAGCTTGGGCAGGGCAGAGTGTCCCTGCTCCCTTGCAGGGTCCAGCCTTCTGTGCATCCTTCTTGGAAGTGCCAAGATTCAAAATAACAGTGCTTTAAGACTTCGGAGGAGAGAGGAAGGGAGAATCTGTCCAAATCTGTGCTGTAGGGCTCTCTGCATGACGGACTCCGCCACTGCTCCCCGATGGCAGCGATCACGGACTCAGCTGGCCGGGGAGCTCAGTGCAGCAGGGCAGAAAAGCTGCAAACCCTGTGTGGGATTCCTGCTGCCATGTTCCCAGTCCCACACCCTGCATCTTGCCTCACTGCATAGGTGCCATCACATAAATATTCCAGTCACTATCGCTTACTGTCAGACCCAATTTAGAAAAGTACCTGTCTGTTACAAATATTTTATAGTACTTGAATATGCAATTTATGTAACATGCCCAGCAAAAGAAATCCATTATACGGTTTTGTCTGATTGAAATTCTGGCATCGTAACAGTAGGAAAAAATTAAATTATTCTAGAAAGTTGCAGTCCATTATGAAGACCTAACTGCTCTTCTCTGAAAAAGCTGCTGCTCCCTCAGTGGTGCCAGCACTGTGATATGAGCACTGCGTGCCCTGGCTCCATTCCCACATTGCCCAAGGAAAACTGGGCTTCCCTGAGCACACGGCATTTTGTTCCTTCCCACGGCTGCTCCCTGCAGCCCACGGACCCCGGGGCTGGCCAGGAGCTGGCTCTGCTGCAGCAGGAAATTGGGACTCAGCTCGTGGGGCTGAGCTTGACCGTCAGCACCCGTGGGGTCCTCCCTGCCTCTGCCCTGCCCATGATCCTGCTCTCCAACAGCCCCTGGCTGTGGGCAGTCTCTCTTTCCTGTCTGGGGCTTGGGATGGTCTTGACCTCTTTCCTTCTGCACTTGCAGGGGCACTGGGAGTTGCACAGGGAGGAGAAAAGTCCCAGCAGGCTGATTGCCCCCCTGCTCTGGGGCATGTGGGGCATCAGTGAGCCCAGGGCAGGGCAGAGCTCTTTCCACTCCCAAGGTGAGCATCCTGCTGCCACAGATCTGCAGGGCAAGAGGAAGGAGCTTATTCCTTTGCCAATATTCCTCTGCATTCCAAGCAGCTGGAAGTGGAGACAGCTCATGGTTCTGCTGCTCTGGCACCAGCTGCCATTGAATTCCCATTACTTGTGTCTCCAGTGTTTGGTTCATTTACATTTTGCAAAGTTGCCTCTCTTTTACCTCGCACTGATTAGGTCTGTCTGAAGTAAATTACCGAGTTCATTGATCTGAACAGTTTTATTTCAAATGGGGTGAGGCACACCCCGTGAGTGGCCCTGGCAGCAGCCTGATCTTCGTGGCTTTTCCTTCGAACGCAGTCCCACGGCCGTGGCCTGAGAGTGTCCTCAGCCATGAGGAGCTGCAGTGCCCTAGGAAGGTATTTGAAATTGATGTCCACTCCTGCAGTGAAACATGTCTTCAAGTGTGTTTTGGGAGGAAAATCAGGTCAGACTAGAGCGGAGAGTATTTATTTCCTCTGGGACTTTGTGTGTTACTTGTGGTATATTTTATGGATAGAGTCGGCCCCATATGTCTTGGGGAAGGCGTTTGGCTCAGCAATGTGTTAACAGTTAGTGTGCTAAGGAGCCCTTGTTTGGGTACTTTAGTTTTGACATTTAAATGCATTTTTCAAATACAGTGAGATGAATGTGATGTCACCAGGGAGTCGCGAAGGACTCTCAAGCATAAAAGCAGACGGCTGGGTTTTAATCTTTAACAGCGCACTGGCCTCTTATCCCTGAAGGTCCCTCAGCAGAAGCTGTGTTGGGCTTTAGGTACCCACAATATCAGGTTCTTTATCCACTTATGACACTCTATGTGAGAGAAAAATATGTGTAATGCAAAAGTGATATTTAATGCCACTCAGACCTTATTTTGTTTGACCATGGGAAATCTAGAGGCTAAAGATCTTCGTGGGCTTTGGCAGCAGGCACTGGGTCAAACACAAACGGGTCTGGACTCCAGAGTTTATTTTTATTGATGTATGACTTCTGCAGAATGTGAGGATTTTATGGTTTGGCTCTGCAAAGCATTAAGTGGTAGAATGTGAGTACCCAAGAAGGACATTTGTGGGGAGCAGCACACTGTGGATAGCAGTGCAGGCATGGAGAGAATTTTCTGATGTTTGGAAATTACGGAATGGTTTTAAGGCAGGTGTTTCTCTAATTGCACAAGCACTGCACTGGAGCAGCCTTCCTTGCAAGCCATGACCAAGCCAGAGCTGAGTGCTCCAGGAGGCTGGCCCTGCTCCGAGCAGGCGAGTGACAAAGCCACAAAGTCACCGTCCCATGCCACACACCCTCCCAGCTGCGCCCGGGCACGGTGGCTGGCAAAACACCAGTGTGAGCCCCGCCGGGTGGCTCTGGCACTGCACACGGGACAGCATTTTGATTTCAGTGAGTTTCTTTACACTTTCCCCATTTTGGAAACATCTGTAGCCTGCAGTTTTCACAGGGTTTTATCTTTGGGGAAAGATTGCAGATAAACATGAACAGGCTTTTAATTATAAGATACTGATTGTTGGTTTGCACAGCAATATTTATTCAGTAAATTGCTAATTAATGCAAAGAAAGCTCCATGTGACATCAAATATTTGCTTCCATTTCCACTACAAAATTTTATTTTTCACAATGATGACAGTAAATGAGATTTGTGAGAACAGACAGGATAAGGATAGAATAATAGAATTGTGTAGGTTGGAAAAGCCCTCTGAGAGAATCAAGTCCAACCACTCACCCAGTGCTGCCAAGGCCACCACTAACCCATGTCCCCAGGTGCCACATGTACTTGATTTTAAATCATTCCTGGGACAGTGACTCCACCACTGCCCTGGGCAGCCTTTGGTAAATATTTAGGAGTAAGAAAGTGCTGTTAGAAGAGCCTTTTCCAACAGCTGAGAACAGACACCAGGCAGTCCCAAAGTGTGTGAGAAATTCAGTGTTAGCAGCCCAGCCAGAAGTTCCACAGATTTATCTGACCTTGCTGAGGTGACCTGCAGCTGCCCTGCTGATACAGAGTAATTTATAGACACGATGAAAAAGATGGATTTATGCCCTGATCGTAGGAGAGAAATGCTACTACGTAAAATTGCAGGATATAGCTAAATCTTTAATTTTTATAGCAGCTAAGAGAAAAATAAGCTTGCATGCAGTGCACATGGCATAAACCGACTGTAAACCCTGGCCCTGCGGAGAGCCCTCGCAAGGAGCTGCTGCTTTCCCCCTCCAGACTGCTGGCAGAGGTGCCAGAGCTGATGGCTCTTGACTTGAGTCAAAGCTGGAGCCACAGGGTTTCTCCTGGTTTTCCTTGGCCAAACTGGAAATAAGGAAAAGTAGGAAACAGACCCTTGGTTTGGGTTTAGATTGGCTGAGCAGGAGCCACTGGGTCTCTGAGGATCTGTAGAGTGTTTGTCTCTCCCTTTTGTAGAATAAACTGCAAAGGAAAATGTCCATTTCCACACTAAGTCAAATTTAACCATCAAAAGGAAATTAAAGCTTTTCAGTGCTTTAGCTACATTTTAAAGCAGAAATTATTCACTAAGTTCAGATCTTCCTGACCAATGTCAATCCCTCTGACTCATCAGTAAATTCCTTATTTGTTGAAGGAATTAGCTAAATAAATTTCCAGGCCATCTGGCTGGCTACTCATCCTTGCTGCAGCCTGAGCCTGGCAGCAGGAAAAGATCCAACTGCTTTCAAGAGTCTTCAGAAGTGGGGATTGGGCTGTAGTGATTTGTGAAGATTGTGTAAGATGCAAAACACTTTAAAAAAAGGTCAAAATAACTTTCAGATCCTAAAAGAGCTGCTGAGTGAGTGTGAAGAATTGGATGAGGAAAGGGAAAAATGTAAATTAGTTCAAAATACGGGATATGTATCAGAGGGATTTGGGTTGTTTTCTTTTTTCTTCTCTGCAATTCTTCCTGAATCTTGGCTATTGCATTAAGCAGCTGCCAGGCTCCATCCCCCCAGGCCCGTGGGGTTCCCAGTGCCACCGTCAGTGCCACCATCCGTGCCACTGTCTGTGCCACTGTCCGTGCCACCATCCGTGCCACTGTCCGTGCCACCATCCATGCCACTGTCTGTGCCACCATCCGTGCCACTGTCTGTGCCACCATCCATGCCACTGTCTGTGCCACCATCCGTGCCACTGTCTGTGCCACCATCCATGCCACTGTCTGTGCCACCGTCCGTGCCACCCCCGGCTGCCATGGAGCTGTCCCTGCTGCGCTGGGTGCGAACCAAACTGGTGCTGAGGCTTTGGCTTCAGGGAAGCACTTTCCAAGGAAATTCAAGAAACACTTGGAATGCCTCTGTCTATTAAAGAGTGACATTTAGTGCTGTACTTTGAAATACGTTTGAAGTACCACGCAGCATAAAGGCCCTAAGGGGACCCATGAGCCAAATGAGATTTCCATGTCAGCACCAGTCACGACCTTTCCTTTACTGCATCTGCTTAAATACGGAAAACACATTTTTGTTGTAAAGTCAAGTCAAAACAAGGATTCAGAGTAAAATATAATATCTACTTAGGGCTGCCCTCAGGGACCTTTTTAATGGTTTCATATAAAACAATATTCTATTTACAGTAAGGTATCTCTTAGCTGAGCACACCCTGCCCTTGTCAGTCATTCCCGAGGGTCAGCAGGACCTGCTGGTGGACGGCAGGAGGGTCAGCACGGTGGACAGCTCCGCTCCGGGGCTGGGAGGGTCTCCTCGCAATGCCACCCCGGCCGTGGCTGGGCACCGTGCCTGGCTGCAGGATGGGGTGTGATTCCACCTGGGCTCTTGGAAACATCTGCAGACCCAAAGTGGGAAGCTGCCTGTTGCCCACACTGCTGCCCTGGGGCCTCTGCGGGTGGCTCAGGAGCAGCACAGCTCCGCAGCATCCTCGGGTCTCCTCCCTGCCCCGGGGCTGTTTCCCACCCCTCGTATCCGCAGCAATTCCTGCTGCTCAGGTTAATACCCCGGAGAGCCTTTTTTGGGGAAAGACAGCCTTTTGTGAGGCTGCAGTTTGTCAGCCATGAGGGCAGGGCAGCATTCAGACCCTCCCTCTCACCAACTAATGCAAACAAAGTGCTAATTGTGAAATGTTTGAGCTTGGTATCCATAAAATTACTTAGTAAGCACTTTGCCTGAGGCACAAAAGACTGGCACAAAGTCTGTTCCAGGCCATTGAATTCCTGTCAAAAGCAATCCCCCACCCATTAATTACCGTGTGACAGGTGCAGCGCCGCGCACGGCGCTCCGGCCACCGCCGTGATTAATGCCACCGCCGGCTCGGGGTCCCGGGGCAGCCCCGGCCGCGGGGACACGGCACCGGGAGCGGGGAGGCTCTGAGAGAGGGGCTGTGTGCGGAGCGGCAGCATGCAGCTCTCCCGGCAGGATGCAGCTTTCCTGCAGAGCAAACCTCCTGCTCGTCCCGCACCGCCGCCCGAGCGGCAGGAGCGGCGCGGACGGTCCGAGCGCGGATGAGGGCGGGACGGTCACAGATTGTCACCTTTCTGCTCCGACAGGACAACACGAGGGACAAAAAAGGGAACCCACGGGCCCTAACAACAACGTCGCTTTCTCTGCGGTTGCAGGGGTTGCTGCCGCCAGCCCCAATATTAGGAATTCCAGCAGTGCGGGAAATGTTTGTGATGCCTCCCAATTAAAAAATAAACACTTTTGTGGAATGACTCTTTGTTTAAAAACGTGCACCTGCTGTGCATTATTCACCATTACCTTGTTTCGCCAAGCAGTCACCCAGGCAGAGAGCAGTGACGCCGTGTCGGGTGTGTGGCACACGAGGAAGGGCAGTGCCACCGCGGGTGCTCCTCCTGCCAGCAGCCCTGCCCAGCCCTTTGGGGCACCACAGCTCGGAGCCTTTGGCATTAGAGCCTCAAGTCAGACTTTTAAATCCATCTCCATGACTTCTATAGCAATCTGGTGTTCAAACATTTTCCCCATTCTGCAGAAGGGTGTTGGGGTGCTCAGGGCAAGCCTGAGCTGTGAGGAAAGAGCGGAGAGGTTGGGAGCTGTTCCTGCAGCCTCACAGACACCAGTTACAGCGCCATGGACTCGACCCTCTCAGGAACTGCCTGGAAAACCAGGATGTGCTGCCCCATGGGGTTTTACAGTGATGTTGAAACCAAAAATGCCCTGTTTGGATGTGCCCCTCCTGCTAGCGATGCTTCCGTGCCTCAGTCCTGCCAATCTCTGCAATCCACTGATCACCAGTCTCACTGCAGAGATTCACAGCTGCTCTAAAACCAGCCAGTTAGAGGTGGGGATGTTGTGAAAGGTGATGAAGTTCAGTAAATGATGCATTTAGCTATACAGAGTTTATACATCATGAATGATTTATTCATTTATAAATACTCCAAACTCCACATACATATTCTTCTGGTTGTTTAGTTTCTTGTAATTTATTGATTCATTATTATTTAAAATGCAAGTTATGTCATCCAAGAAGTTAAAAAAATATTTTTTCCACCTTCTTTGTTCACACCCTTGGAAGAGGAGAAGGAGGAGAGACTCAAGGTGGGTCCAGGCAGTCCAGGGTTTCTTCAGCAGGAGGGCACAGCATGCGCCATGGGCTGTCCAAGTGCCCCTGGTCCAGCAGCAGGAGAACATGCTGGAGGTGGGAATGGCTGTGGAGAAGTTCATGTGTTTCCTTTTCCTAGTGCATCTTTGTTTTATGTCCACCTAGAAATATCAGGAGAAGCTCAGAAGCATCTGAGCACAAGCCAGGTGGCAGAAACACCACAATAAGCACCCTGGACAGGAAGGTGGAGGGGAGGAGGCTGAGCTCAGGCGCTGTGCCCCCCAGCCCAGAGTCCCTGCCAGTGCTGTTGGGACAGGACCGTCCTGCCATCGCTGCTGAAGCCAAGTGGAAAGGAACTGACACTGGCAATTCTTTCATGTACTGTTAGTGAACAGCCATCAGAAGACATTGACACTAACTGTGGGCCTTTTAAGAGTGTAATGTATTAGCAACTTGTCTCCTTGAAAGCTAATGACAAATGCCTTGTTTAAAAGGAAGATCAAAACATCAAGAAAAATTAGATTAAATGGTTATGAAACTCCCAGTGGAGGACGCATTTCTCAGAAGTATTCCCTGTTGAACCTTGGAAATCTGTAATTATTTCCCCTGCTTACTGCATTAGGCTGGGAAGTGTTTGCATTGCTTCAGCACAGAACTGTTTGCACACAGGTACAGCAGAGCCAGCGCTGGCCTGGGCAGCGGCGCTGGCAGTGGCACCTCGAGCAGGGCGAGCAGTGGCAGTGACACCTCGAGCAGGGCGAGCAGTGGCAGTGACACCTCGAGCAGGGCGAGCAGTGGCAGTGACACCTCGAGCAGGGCGAGCAGTGGCAGTGACACCTCGAGCAGGGCGAGCAGTGGCAGTGACACCTCGAGCAGGGCGAGCGGTGGCAGTGACACCTCGAGCAGGGCGAGTGGTGGCAGTGGCACCTCGAGCAGGGCGAGTGGTGGCAGTGGCACCTCGAGCAGGGCGAGTGGTGGCAGGGAAACCTCGAGCAGGGCGAGTGGTGGCAGGGAAACCTCGAGCAGGGCGAGTGGTGGCAGGGAAACCTCGAGCACGGTGAGCAGTGGCAGTGGCACCTCGAGCAGGGTGAGCAGTGGCAGGGAAACCTCGAGCAGGGCGAGTGGTGGCAGTGGCACCTCGAGCAGGGCGAGTGGTGGCAGGGAAACCTCGAGCAGGGCGAGTGGTGGCAGTGGCACCTCGAGCAGGGTGAGTGGTGGCAGTGACACCTCGAGCAGGGTGAGTGGTGGCAGAGACACCTCGAGCAGGGCAAGCAGTGGCAGTGACACCTCGAGCAGGGCGAGTGGTGGCACAGGGCACACGATGAGGGTGGCAGCCAGGTGGAGAGGGCAGGAGCAGAGCCTGCAGCAGGAGGGGTGGCAGGAGTGGGCAGACACGGTGGCACTGTGGCACCAGCAGCACCAGGAAAGGGTTTTCCAATAAACACTGCATTGGAGGTGGCAAGGACCCATTGGGCTGTGTTTGCAGAGGTTCAGCCTGCCACACGTATGGCTGCCCAGATTTCTGCACCTGATTCTACAGCAGCATTTTAGCATTTGTTTGGGGCAGAAATGTGCCCAGAGCTGCTGAAGCCTTTATTTCAAAGCAGGAAGAGCATGAGCAAATTTTGTTAGAATTTCCCCTTGGCTAGAGTGAAGACAATTGAAATGGTAGATTCCAACTCTCATCCAAAGAACATAATTTACATGCTTTTAATGAATTTCCCTATTGACACATGGCCATCAGACCTCACTGGCAGTCGTGTGCAATTAAGAATTCTTGACCAAAACTTGAAGGACTGACCATTCATCTTTCTAGTTACGAATTATTTTAATATCTAAGTAAACAAACGTTTCCCTTCTAAATTTTGGTGACATAAGCAGATTTGTACTTTTCTGCTGCAAGTAACGTCTGTAGCCATGTAGCTGAATACTGAGCTCTTCCACAGAAGTTTGGTGGTGAAATGGGACGTGGAATCCTCTCCCATGCAGTGGAGATTTGGGATGAGAGTCTGTCTCGTTGAGCTCTGTTGGTCTGCTCTGGGATGGAGAGCTCTGCACTGCTTGGTGTGTTTTAGTCAAAGTCAGCTGAATTAGGCTCTTTCTCTCCTATTCCTATGTACCAATTTGAAGAGCTCAGATGAAAAGTGTTGCATTACACCAGCACCAATAAGTCACACTATCTGTGTTGTGACACACAGAATGTTATTAATTGTCAATCACAAACCACCAGGCTTGTCAAGATGTTCTCTTCTGAACAGGCTGCTTTAGACCTGAAGTGATTTTTAATCAAATGTTAATAACACAGCATCTGTCAGTGGACCATTGGCATCATACAATAATAAAAAGTTAACATATGACATGGTAAATTCTAATGTTTTCATTTTTACTTCTTTCCAATTATCTGTGGAATTTCTGCCAGAGTGAGAAGTGTGCTGACATTATTACATGCAAAACACACTGCTGAAAGATGAACATGTCTATTAAAGCTTGTGTTCCCCATCACGCCCGCTCCCAAAAGCAACTTTTATCTCTGCTCCCGAGGCCTCAGTGCCAGAGCTTGCCCACGCCCAGGGCAGGGGTAGTGGTCACTGCTGCTCCGGCCCCTGGGCCGTGTGGAGGGCTCCCTGCCTGCCACCTCCAGGCTTGGGCGTCCTGGGACACGAAGCCACAGGTCCCCTCTTCCCGCTGGCAGCATCCCAGCAAGCCAGAAGGGACACCAGCTGGCCTCTCGTTCAGCACACTTCCACAGGGCCCAGGATTCGGGCAAATGCATCGCCTGTGCTCACCCCAGCCCTGGGGGGTGTCTGGGCAGGGCTGGGGTGAGGCACAGAACGAGCCGGAGCTGGGGCAGGAAGGTCCCATCTCTGTCCTCCTGCTACTCTCCCCTCTCGCAGGCATCAGTAGGGCCAGCGTGGGTTAACGCTGCCTGGGAAGGGCTGTGGCTATCGAATATTGATAAAGCACTGGGGATTGCTGCTCCCACAGCACCCTCCCCCTGGCCCTGGCACAGCGGTGGGAGGATGGAGGCAGTGAGCATCCGGCTCGTGGGAAAGTTTGGCTGCAGAAAGGTGGGGAGGAAAAACACCACTCAGCAGGACGGGGGCAGAGGGGGAGGATGGAGGTGCTGGGGCGCAGGGCTGGGAGCCCTGGCTGCCCCCAGAGCAAAGGAGGGGCCAGGGAGGGACTGGGGGAGCCCTGGGCTGGGCCAGCCCTCGCCCAGCCACAGCCACATCCTTCCGGGACACGCCGAGCTGCAGAAGCTCTGAAACCTTAACAAGAGAGCTCAGTGCGGCAGGACCGTGATTGTTATTAATGGTTTGTGTTACAGGATAAGCGGTGCATAACAGATCTGCTGCAATATCAAGTCTTCCATCAGAAATTCATCATTTTGAGGACTTTGTCAAAAGTAGGCTGTGTATGCAGTGTATACAAATCTGCAGGAGCATAAAGCGATATGGAAGTTCCAAGCACCTGTATATTTAAAATACACTCAATTTCCTTTCCTAAATGCATTGTTTTCACTTGAATACTTCATAGCATTCAATGGATTGCAGTTGCTTTGTCTATAGATTCAATTTGTGTCTCTGGACAGAGTTTGAATGGATTTATTATATTGAAATGCAATTTTGCAGACATAACCTTATATCTGACCCGTCATTACTTATAATGCTAAACTTTGATATGTTAATTCTGCCTTATGTTTTTATATATTTTACGACACTTGGCTTAAACATTTTTAATCTACATATTGGTGTATGTCCACCTAAATTATTGTTGCTTCCGGGGACAATGTGCACACAAGATCTGGCAATTCATTATGCTGGCCCCGCTTAAATGAATTTCAAAAATTTAATAAAGTTCTCCCCCTCCTTCCATTGTGTTCGAAAGCTCCAGCATAAACACCAGTCCAGTGTTATCAAATCAGAGAAGAAGAATAAGGTTAACCTCCAACAGCCCAGCCATGCCGCAGACCTGGAGAAATGTCGCCTCTGATTAGCGCCGCTCTCTAAAGCTCCGCGCGCCTGCCCAGCTGCTGCCAGCGGTTCTGCTCGCAGGGAGATCAACCTGCTCCAGAACCGCCCTCCTGCGCTGTCCCCACACCGCCAGGGCACCCCAGGGTGTCACCGCAGAGGAGCCGAAGGATGCCACGGGAGCTGAGCTGACACCAAGGCTGAGGCAGCCGAACACGAGGGACACGGCTGGCGGTGACCCTGTGCCGTGACTTGGCGCGGATGGAGGGACAATGCTGCTGCCTGTGCTGCTCCCTGTGCCACCCTCAGCCCCTGCAGCTCCGAACACACAGCTCTGGAGCAGGAGAGCACCTGAGGGTGACTCGGGGGCTCAGCGCTGGCTCCAGGGGACGAGCAGGGACAGAGCCCTACGGGCACAGCCTCATCCCCATCCCCAACTTACCCATCCCTGCCCAGCGTGTCCCTCCATCCCTTGGCCTTTTCCCTGCCACAATGTCATGAATTTTTCATCCTTGATGAACTTCAAAGTCTTTTAATGACTCTTCATGAAAAAACAGAGGGGCCAAAAGTTGAGCAAAGGGAGATGATTAAAGGACCTTATTAAAAGCAACCTTGTAGAATTCTCCACATGAAAGAGAGCGCCATTATGAGGGCTTATCCTTATAAATGACACTTCGCTTTTGCGAACATGCCGAAACCTGATTAGAGTGACAAGCACTGAGTGATACTGCAAACCTGTTAATAACATGAAAATTAGAAGAGGCTCATGCAAAGAAGGGAGATTAATTTAGCCCGAGTACATCTCGCGCAAATTGCAAAGTTGTGAATATGTTCTCAGATAATGAGCCTTCGCAGTCATCAGCTCACTTGTCATTTTCTGTAATTAATGTTAAGGAAGACTCCTTCCTGATGGTTCGTATTACTCATATACCAAGAAAATTTCTTCAGAGAAATAATTTACATTTATTATCATCGGTCTGTTTGTGTGGTTTATTTCGCTGCGGAGTAATTTATTGCAGCACCGTTTCACTTGCCTTGATTAGTCGCTCGTCAGCCTGAAATGTAATTTTTTTTTCCTGATGGCAACGTCTGAAAATTGACAGTGGTGCAATACTCTTTTTAATCTGAGGATGTGTTTTCTTAACTTGCATAAACTTTTGGGTTGGAAGCTAAAGCAACTTCACAAGTTGAATTACTGTTGAATTACTGCTAGAAACTCAAAGCTTTTTGCTCGCTCAGGGCTGCACCCTGGACTCACCACCTCTGCTGTGGTTGCTTGGCTATCCAGACAGGCTATAGACAAAATACTTTGCCCCAAGAACGAGCTTGTTATTGGTCTGAAGTGGTGCATAATGTGCTCCTTAGCTGGACTCTCAGACTTCAGCGTGGATCTGACGCCAACAAAAGCTTTATCAAATCTTATAATTGTTTTCCCCAGGTTTCAACTTTATTTTTTATTTCTTTTATTGCAAAGGCCTTAATTTTTTCTTGTCAAAAAAAAAAAAAAAAAGAGCAAAGGAAAAGAAAGAAAGAAAAAAGGGGAAAAAAGAAAAAGAAAAAAAGTAGTGTAGTTGTCCAACAGAAGCAGCAGTTAAATTTTGCAGCATGCCCTCTTGACCTGCCTCAGCTCCCTTCGGCAGCACTGCTCCAGCTCCAGCAGCCACTTCCAGATCTGAGCCGTAAAACTGGGAACTCTTTTTCCTCCCAAACATTGCAAACACAGAAGCAGTTAAAGTGAATTACTGACCTCTGAGCTGCAAATGAACCAAACGTTACTGATTAGCGTTTTTAGGCAGAGATAATGATTTTTTTTATTGGAGGCCTTCATTCCCAACAAGCTTCACGAAACACTCTGTAGGCAGCGACTGCCTGTGCCAGTTAATGGTAATCCATATTTATAAAACTATAGTCCATCAAAGTGGGATGAATATTTTAAAAGCCATGGACAAATCAAATTGTCTTTGTCAAATTGCATGCTCTCCACATCGAATGTATTTTATGATTCTTCCTTGCACATGAGCCAACGGGATCCCTGCACCAGCTGAAAACCGCCTGCCTAATTTTTGCTTCTGTAAACAGACAAGTCTCTGCTGTTTTAAAGAACTCAATGAGCTGTGGAGATTGACATTTAAGCCATAAAATTGTACTTTATTTGATGAAGTTAACAAATAATGTATGAAGTAGATTTATTTGATGTCTCTGTGAGAACTAGTCGGTTCATCCTCATGGGAACAAATTGACTATTTTTGAAGGATTTTAAAGCTGCGGGCAGCGCATGGGGAGGGGAGCCTGTGCTGCTGGGGGGATCCCCCAGAGCAGGATGAGCTCAGGAGCGCTGGCAGAGCTGTGCCACACAGACTCACTGTGCTGCCACGGACAGCAGAGCCAGGCAGGGTCCAGGGGAGGTGACAGGCACTGGGTCCCCACAGAGGGCTCTGGCCAAGCTCCTCAGCAGCAGTTCAGGAGTGTCCCTTGTCCTTCACCAGAGAAACGCTCCAAGCAGGAAGGACATGCACGATGCTACATGGGACTTGTGTCTGCAGTTATGTTTTTCATATCCCACCAAATCATAGACATTTAAAAACTTAGAAACATTCTGAGAAACATTCCTAAACCACTCTTTGGTGACATCAGTGTGCTGAGTGCCTGCGTGGCTCTGGGAGATGGGATGTCCCCTGTGCCAGCGCTCAGGGGCAAACAAAGGCCTTGGGGGATGGCAGCAGGTGAGGGGTGGGGAGGGTGGTCCCACTGCCTCAGTCTGTGTCGGAACAGCAGTGCCAAGAGCAGCCACAAATCCCTCAGCAGGCAGAGGTGAGCGCCGAGCAGGGACACAAATCACAGAGGGAGCAGAAAGGTAAGGCAGGAGCGCGAGGGGCAAGGCAGCGATGAGATCCTGGAAGTGATCATATTGGAAATGTCATCCCAGGAAATAAAATGCTGGCGTCGAGGCAGGCCTCACCTCTTCTGTCTGAATTTAACAGCAAAAAGTTTTGCCACATCTATCTTGTGATGTCAGAGAGACAGGCTGATAGTGCGGAGACAGCTGAGACAGCACGAGGGTTAGCAGACAAATAAATTTGAGAATCATCTGCATAGAAATGGAAAGCTACTCCATGCTGATGAATAATATAACCCAGTGGCAGCATATAAACACAAAATAACAACGGGCCCAATATAGAACCCTGGGGAACCTTGGAAACAACTTCACTAATGGAAGATGAAAAATCACCCATCGAAACAAAATGCTGTCTATTTGATAAATAAGATTTGAACCGACTGAGAGCAGCATCAGATAAGCCAAGGAAGCTGCTCATGTGAGGATCCGAGGGGATACCTTGAGCAGCAGCTAGTGACAAAGACCCAACAGTGTGAGAACAGATCCCAAATCAGGAATCAGGCTGAAATACGAGTCCCTTGGGGTCCATCCTGTTGGACCAGGCTGTCCCAGCTGGGCTTGGCTGCTTCCCACTCAGGCAGGCTGAAGAAGGGAAGCCTGGTGAGGGCTGCACCGGCAGTGGTCCCAGCGCCAGGAGCCAGAGCCCCTCTGCCCACGTGGCACAGCTGCTGTGGGCACAGGGAGGTCCCTGCTGCTCCCAGGGAGCACTGCTGAACCTGCAGCTTTGAGAGCTGCAGAGGGACCGAGTCCAGAAGAGCCCTGGAGGATGGCCAGGCTGCCACTGCCCAAATCGCCTGCAGGAACTCGAGTGCTGCAAGAGGAAAACGTCCTTCCGTCACAGGTGTCTGAGCTGCTCAGCAGCTCGGCCATTCCTGTGCTACAGAAATACAGATGATGATCAGGAATCTGCCTGCTCATTTGTCTGTTGAATTTGCAATTGCTCTGTCCAATTCTGTGGCAGCACACAGTAATACGAAACACAGGTGGGAGCCCTCAAACAGCAAAAGCAGCAAGTGAAATGCTCTAGGAAGCCTTCGCAGGCACGTCCTGAGCAGCAAGGCAGAGGATGTCACTACAGCATTCTGGGGAAGCACTGAGGAGAAGAGAGAGGGACTCACCCCAAGCTGCCACACTCCTGCTGCTCGGGAGGGTCTGAGAGCTCTCGGCTTCCCAGAGCTGTTCCAGCCACCTCTGCTCAGCCCCTCTCCAGCAGCTCATGCCTGTCACGGCTTTGGGGTCGCTTTCAGTGTTTGCTGTAAAAAATGAGAGTTGCAAATTGAAAGAAGAAAAAAGTCACTGAATGAGTCCAGCCCTCGGGTTCTCCACGGCATCACCAGCCCAGAGAAGTGGACTGTGTAAAAACACGTACATTGTTTGGAAATATATTAATAATTCTGTCAGCTGCACTAACATTGGCCATTGGTTTCTAACAAATTGACACCTTTTTAGCTGAAAGAAATCCTTATTGGTTTTCATTTTGATGGCTTTTCCTGGAACAACTATAAATTATGTTTATTTCACATAATTCCTCCTGTCAGTAGTTATAAATAAATGTTTCATATGGAAATTGTGACTCTGGCCTGTATATGTGTGTACCTTAACCCCAGCACGGCAGCAGCAAGGGGCAATGAATTGCCTAAGTTTCTATTGATGGACCTTTCTAATTTAAAGAGTCACTAAAAATGTATTTGCCTCAGTCATCCTATCTTGGCTTTTCCCAGTTTAAATACCAACAGCTCTATTGTATCAGTCCCTTTTATACAGCATTTTTCATAGAGTGTATCTCACAGCACTTTACAGGGCAATTAATTACCTGGAGGAGAGTGACGGGCTGCGGGCGGTGACGGCCATTATGCAGGCAGCAGTGCCTGCGCTGCGCCCGCGTTTGCATGGCTGTCATTTAATTTGTGCTGCTATTAATGGCGAGAGCGAGCGGGGTGAAGCGCTGGCAGAGCGGCTCTGTCCCCACTCCTCCGTGGTGGCAGAAAGGTGTCTCAGTGCGAGGAGGAGCAGGGACAGGGGGGCTCAGCTCGGGGGTCCCTGGTGCTGCCGGGGGCTGCAGGGCCCACCCCACCCCTGACCCACCCAAGGGATGCTGCCTGTTGGCAGGACTCAGATTCCTCCTTCTGGGGGGAAATTCTGACAGTTCCCGTTTGTTTCTCAAAATCAGAACCAAAAAAACATTTCTAAACCTCCCTATACAATGAGAGCAGTGTTTTGATTTTGCTGGAATGCTGAAACTCTTCCATTTTCCTTTTGGAAATTTGGCCTCCCCAGCTCTTTCCAGTGTCCTCTTCTGCAACTGCCGCCCCAACACACAGTCTGGGTGTAACAGGCCCCCAGTCAACATCATCATCACTCACTTCTTAAAACATTGGAGGAGTTTCTTGTGATTTTTGTCCATATGTTTTCATTACAGTTGACTGGATAATTCATAACAAATTGTTTAGACAACACAATTCATCTGGTTTCTTCCCCCACCACATCTCCTGTCTACAAGTCAGCAATGTGATCCCTCATTCTTTTTTTTTTTAAACTCCAGGATTTCTCCAGAAAATCATTCTCTCTGAACCAAAACTGTCATGGTCCTGATGATCAAGACAGAGGCTAAACTGTCTTTTATTTATTAGCTGACTAGTTGTTAAAGGTGAACTTGCTTTTGGGCACATCCTGACCCAATGAACAGACTGTGTCTGAAGCTTTGTCAGCAACACTGCTTGGTTTCAGACCTCTCCCTTCAGGCTTCGCTCTTTTTTTTTTCCCATAAAATTACATTTTTGCAAAGACATGCACCATTCAAAACCTAATTTCAGTAAGTATTTTGTTATTTAAGGTTAAAATATTATTTTTGAGTGAAAAGAACTCAAGTGAAATCAAACAAACTTTGTGTTGATACCAGGAAACCTTCTGTACTCCAGGAGCCGGTTCCTTTCAGCCTCTGGACTTTGCCAGCTGTCCAAAGTGAGGTGAGGTGATGAGACCTTTCCAAGCAAAGTCATCAAAAAGAGGGAGGGAGGGAGGGAGGGAGGGAGGGAGGGAGGGAGGGAGGGAGGGAGGGAGGGAGGGAGGAAGGAAGGAAGGAAGGAAGGAAGGAAGGAAGGAAGGAAGGAAGGAAGGAAGGAAGGAAGGCAGGAAGGAAGGAAGGAAGGAAGGCAGGAAGGAAGGCAGGAAGGAAGGCAGGAAGGAAGGCAGGAAGGAAGGAAGGAAGGAAAGAAGGAAGGAAGGAAGGAAGGAAGGGTGGGTGTGACTCTCCGGGGCTCACTGAGCTCCTGCACTCACGCTCGCCGCTGACAGAAGTGTATGTGGGCTCAGCATGCAGCAGCTTTTCTGCTGTCCTGATCCCTCTCCGAAGCACCAGCTGTTGTTTCATCTATCTTTGTGGCCAGCAATCTGCTCCATGGATTGATAGATACCATCCTGCTAAAAATAGCAGCAGCAGCTTTCACCCTGCCCATGGAAGGAGAATGGTGCAGGAAATAGAAGAGTCCCACCTGGCTGCCAAGCAGGTGGCCAAGCCTCAGCACCCAGAGCACAGCCACACTGTCACCCTGCTGGGAGAGGAGCCCCAGGGCTCCCCTGCTTGCTGGAGTTCATGGAACACTTGGCTGGTGCAGAAGTGCCCAGCCCTGTGCTCTGCCCCGAGCTGCCCAGCCCTGCCATCGCTGTCCCCGCTGCCGCTGGCGTGGCTGTGTGTGTCGGGGCTGGCTCTGCAGCAGAAAGCAGAGGCTGAAATGGCTCCAGAGGTTGGAAAGCTGTCACTGTTGGGCTTGTGCTGTGTTCCCTGGCGTGAGCACCAGCCTGGCTTCTCACAGCCATTTGAGCAGAGGGAAATGTGAGAGGGATGCTCCCAAGAGTGGCCTGGGGCCCTGCAGTGCCTTGCCTGTGCCACGTTACCCACCAGTGTCCCGAAGCAGACGGGTGTTGAGCAGCTGGCACAGAGAAACCCAGGGCTGCTCTGAGCAGGCCAGGCTCCTGACACTCAGCACGGTGTGCCACCAGCACACACGGAGCCCTCCTGGGCTGCCAGACACCTTCCCCACCTGAGCCACCCCCCGAGCCCTGCCTGTCCCCGTGAGGTGCCCCAGTATTCCCTCTGGATGTGATCTCCCTGACTGATCCACGTCCCCAGCCTGACTGCCACTCCGCACGGAGAGCACGGGCGGAGATCTGCAGTGGGCGGAAAACAAAGGGATCCTGCACTTGGAGCCATATGGATCGCACGTATATCTGATACACAATAAACAACACATCTTTCAGTCTGGGTCTGTTTGAAACCTTCCGACATATGTTCTGCTAACAGTTTAACAAATTGATTGCTAATGTTATCCTGCTCGGAAATCTGGCAGAATGTGCAGGAGGGGAAAAAACCAAAACAAAAGCATTCCTACCTCAACAGAAATTCACAAGAAAAGCTATTAGAAAAGGCTTCAGGATGCCTGACAGGAGAGAATTTCATGCCAATTTGTGTGCTCGTTGAAAAAATCATTTATTAAAAAGAAGATATACCTTCATGTTAGTGAGATGAGGGTGTAAAACTGAGCTGGGTCTCCCACTGCTTCAGCTCTATAACTCAAGTTATATTCATCAGAGGCATATATTTAAATCATAGCTTACTTTGCTTTGTGTTCTGAAATTTATTAGCCTACTACTTAAATGTTTTATTCATTAGGCCATGTAAATAATGCATGGTTGTTTCCATGGCAATTTAACCCCTTCTCTCCAGGCCGCCTGCAGATCCCTGTCTCGTTTTCTGCTTAATTGCCACCATCAGATTTGCCATTTTCTCCATGTTGAGGCCATGGCCATTTTTCTCCTTTTTGTGGCAAATTCATTAGGAGGAAACTTTTCCACTGACAAATAAGATGTGTTCAGGCATGAAGAGGGAGGGGAAGGCACTGCTTGCAGGTCATTCAGCAGAATTTGGGCACAGCTAATGATGCCAGATTCTGCTCTCCACACACCCACACAGGGAGGAAGGGCTTAAACTGCCTTGCTCCTGTGTCCTTTGGCTTTCATTGCCCTGTAACCTGTTTATTGTGGTAACCTGTCCTCTGGAACCTCTCACACTAAGCAGAGCATCCTCTTTGGTTTGCAGTGATAAACTCCCCGTGGTTGTCTCTGGAGTGGTGCACTTGCAGCTACACAGACCTCTTTACAGGCAGCACTAACAGGCTGAGATAATTTACACTGGCAATACACTTGGAGCCTGTCCTTCCGCTTTCCTCTGCCTTTTCCTGCCCACCTGTACCTGTGAAGTGTTTCCTGTGGCAGGAGATGCAGCATTCCCTGCATCCCTGCATTCCCTGCATCCCTGCATTCCCTGCATCCCTGCCGCTCCCACAGCACAGCAGGCACCTGCCCCACCGGCAGTGTCTGCAATCCACTGGCCCATGCCCAAGGAATAAATGTCACCTGCCTGGTGCCAGCCTGAGGTGCTCCCGGGTGAAGTCCATGCTGCTGCCCAGGCCTCCAGCCTTTCATCTGAGCCACATCCTGCCAAGAGATTTGTGAGCATTTCAGAAGCAGGAGCACAATTTAAACTCATCCACATCACTGGCCGTAGTCTGAAACCAATGAGGTGCAATTCGGTGAAGACAAGCACAGAGTAGTTCTATGTGGGAGAGAGAAAATCACACACAAATGCAGAGCAGGGATTAGTGCTTGAGTCAGCAGAAGCTGGGGAGGATCCAGGGTCTGCAATAACCACAGCATCTGTCAGGAATGTGATGCTCTGATAGGATGCAGGGAAAACATATCCCACATTTGTCATCTGAGAGAAAATTCAACTTTGGTCCTTACAGGGACATGCTCAGCTTTCCCTTTTAAGGGAAACAGAAAATGGGAAATAATCCAGAGGCAACACAAACTCAGCAGGTTCAGAAAATGCAGTGCACGATAATGGAAACTGGTGGAGCTGGAATTACTTAGTCTGTAGCAGAGGAGCTCTGGCCATTAAAGTCTTTGAGGACACAAAAGTTTGGGACAAAAATGATGGTTGTCCTTTTTTTCTTGAATAATGTAAAGTAGAGAAATATTGTGCTGACCTTGCAGGGAGGAAAACCTGGGTGGGATAAGGTGGCAACTTCCAAACCATAGCCACAGCCTCTAGAGGAAATAGAGGTTGTGGAAGGTCATTGGAGGGTTTTACTCAATGGATAGAGAAATATCTACAAAGAGTCTGTGATCTTGCCTCACTGCAGACAGACAGATTAGGTGAGCTCAGTTCCAAGCCTATATGTACACAATTCTTTGCACAAAAATGCTCATGAATTCCCCAGCTCAGGGAGGCTCCTTCATGTCCTACAAACATGAGGGTGCAGAAGCAGAGGCCTTTGAGCCCAGCAGCTCAGGCAGGGAGCAGCTCTGATATCCATGCTGGACCTACAGCAGCAAATGGATTCAGTCCCATTGTTTCAGACCTGATTAGGTTTATTTCCAAAACATAACACTTCTACAAGAATCTTCTCCATATGAAATACAGCAGGAACCAGGTAGGGGTTAGGAGAGAGAAATCATTGAGCTCCACAGGTCTGAATAGCCGAGATCAATCACCATGAGCCATGGAGATGAGATTTGGGACAACACATCCGTACAGGTCTTCAGAGGCCTGTAGATCTGCCCAGCCGTGCTCTCGTCCATGATGGATGGTGGAAGAGATCAGCTTTTCCTCAGAATTGGCTTTGACTTAATTCACTCTCGGCATGGAAGGAGGAAAACAAAGGATGAACAATCAGATTTCCCATTTAGCACCTGGCTCTTGCATGGCTCTGTCTGGAGCAGCGCGGCTCTGCTGTGGTGATTTTCCACAGCCGCTCTGCTCCTGTGCCCCGGCAGTGCCGCAGGGAGGGCGAGGGCACTGGGACCACTCCGGGGCTGGCCCGGCGGCGTGGCGAGCTGGGCTCGGCCAGCCCAGCCTCGGCATGGTCTGCTCACCACCTCCCCTGGGGCACCACGCAGCAATCACCATCCCTCTTCTCCAGCACGCCAGTGTTTTCTCTCTCAGTAGCTTCAGGAGGGGCTCACCCTTGCCACCCCTTGCCATGTCACAGCGGCTACCAGGCTGGTGGCTCCCCTGTACCAGAGCTCGCTTTCTTCCTAAGGCAGTCTGCCCAAAACCTCATCTGTCTCTGTCTCTGGTTCCCTCCAAATGCTGCTAATTTTTGCAGCTCTGTGAGCTTCCTCCCTCCACAGCCAGGCCCTGCAGTGCCTCGGTGCCGGGGAAGCTGTTCATGGGGTGGGTGCCCAGAGGTGCCAGCCCCGGTGTCCCCTCAGTGCCGTGTTGGGCTGTCACTGCGCTGAGAGGGAGGCGAGCTGTGTGTCATCACAAAGCCTGGCAAGTTCATTGATCTTCCTGAGAACATCAATCTGTCTTTCTAATATCACAATCAGGTGTCTTGCAGAACAATTTGCTGAGTGACAACACTCACAAAAAGGTGCTCACTTCCCTCTGGCTCCAGCAGCCAGAAATGCCCTCAGGGCTGGGGACCCTTCTGCTCAGAGAGCAAAGGTTTAGCACTGGGGGGTTAAACGTTGGCCTCTGCTCTGTGTCTGATCCTGACAGGCAGCACCAGTGCAGAAGAGACTCTGTGACAATAGCCAATGCCACCTGCAGGAGCGTGAGGGTCTCGCTGCCACTCGTGCGCAGGCTGGGCATGTCCCATGCACGAGCGCTTGCACATGCTGGCCCTCTGCCAGCCTTCCACGGAACGTGGCAGGCTAAATACAACTCAGGAGAAGTGCCAGCCGAGTTTATTATATCGCCACGTCTGCTCCTGCAGTCTGTCATTTACATCGTAGCCGCCATTCTCCGTAGCAGTAAGCATGCATTAAACTTGCAGGACACAACAAACCCAGCGATGCCAGGCTGCCGAGGCTGCTATTAGCCAGAGAACTCCAGCAGCACACAGTAATTCACGGCATTCAAATGGATGTATTTTATTAACGAGGCCGTGCTGATTGCCCGTTAAGTAGCTCTGTGTTAATGGCCCACTGCAGATGCCCTTCTCGGGAGCCGTGCTCTGCTTCCACAGCTGCTCCGCCAAGCTCCAGCACCCCAAGTCACCATCGCCCTGCTCACATGTGCCTTGGCACCCCAAGTCACTGCCCCTCTTCTCTCATGTGTGCCTTAGGAGCCCTGTAGTCCTCCCCAAGTCCACCCTCGGGTGTGTCAGGGAACAGAGCCACTCGTTCCCTGCACGGTGAGGTGCTGGACACCACAGGATTGCTGTCCTAGAGCCTGTTCAGTGCTCCAAGGGGAACTGGAGCCCAGGGACTCCTGGGCTTGCTCTGGAGGGACAAAGAGCTGTGTCACTCCAGCAGTGACCCCGGCAGTGACCTGTGCTGCCAGGACGGTCCCCAGCACTGCCACGTCCCTCACAGGGAGGGCTGGGACAGCATTTCCACCCTCCTCATCACGCTCAAGTCAGGCAGTGGCAGATTTTCATCTACAACTGAGCACCCTGGGGAGCAACTCACTGCTGAACAGTTTTTAAAGGGATTTGAAAAACAAGCAGCCGCGTGAAGGGTTAACAGTTTATTATATTTTTTTCTGAGTGATTTTATCACTGTCGTTAGAACATTCATTGAACTAAGTGAGAAATCCATCAAGACGTGACAGCAATGTGCAGACTAATGGCTGTTAGATGGTAATAATTTTTAATATGATTTTTATTTCACTTAATTTCATATGTGCTTGACAAAAGGTCCCGTGTCACTAGGGAGCTGTGTGGAACTGGGAATACGCTGATGTGAAGGTCTATTAAACCAAGTGTTTGAAGTATTTTTAAGTCTCAACTTCAGAATTCCAGAGAAAACTCCAGCATTTTAACCTTTTTTGGCAAGAAGTCAATGAGACAGCAGGAAAAGACTGCGTGCCAGCTCCACAGGGCAGATCAGGCGCACGCGTTCGCTGTGTGCTCTCAGCTCAAGCTCCTTTCTCCAGGGCTCCTCTGAAACGCCCAGTGCAAAGCCCACCTGACTGCTGTGCCCGGGGGGCTCCTCCTGCCTGGACATCAGCATGAGTTTTTTGGGGTTCGGAGGTGTGGGACAGGACCAGCCCAAGAAGAGTCCCCGAGTCCTGGAGGCAGCTTTGCCCATGATCACCTTGTGCCTTTTCTTGCTGCAGCAAGTTGTAGAATACGTTTGTAAAGAAATATATGATTGAATGCCGACAGGCACCACTGCAAACTAATAATTAATACTGACTCAAATAAATCCTGTCAATAGAAATAAAAATAGACATAGAAATAGCCATTCCTGAGGTGTCATCCTCTACAGCTGCAGCTGAGATCCAACCCCACCTCTCCCTGCTCTGACCCCAAGAGAGCAGGACCGTGGCTTCTGTTGCATCTCAGTGGGTCTTTACCTGGTCCACCTCAAAGGTCAGGAATTTGAAGTAAACACTGATGTCCTTTCTCTAGACAAAGTGTTTTGTTTTCTGGTCTCTTGGGCATTTAATGCTGCCACATGGTAAAGTCAGAATGTCCTTGGGCAAAGCCATGGCCTCCTCTGGGCAACGGAAGGTGGCATGAAGAGCTCTCTAATGCACACCCCATCAGTGAATTTTCCCTTACCTGCAGCTTGCTAAGGCTCTTCTCCAAAAGGAAATCTCAGGGGAGGCTCTAGTGCGGAGGTGAAATAGCAAAACCAAGGGCTGTTTGGGCACAGATGGTGCCAGCGACAGAAATTTTTTCTTCCTTTTTTTTTTTTTTTAAACAAATGTATAAAAGAATTTGATTTGCGAAGGACTGAGTCCCTCCTCCAAGCATCTAAGCATTGAATCCTCAAAGGTTTTACATTAATTTGCTTTGGTACCTTGTTTTAAGGTCTCTTCCAAGGATGAGATCTGCCCTGGTGTCACACCAATGCCTCTCAGTGCAGCCGTGGGAGGCTCCTGGAACCCTGGCAGCTGTGGGGGAGCCCCACAGAGCCCTGAAAAGGCCAAGCCTGGTGTGTCAGAGCTCCAGAAGATCCCAATTCATCTGCTTTCCTTAACAGGATCTTGCCCTGGTTGCTGTGAATTCAGCAAATCCTCTCATCCATCATCTTAATCCTGGACACTGGGATTCCAAACAGGGAGCCCACACCCGGGAAGGCTTTCCCCCACAGACGATGTTATAATTAATGCTGGAAGACCTGTGAGCACCTCACACGACAGCAGAGCTTTTCCCTATTAATTGCAAGGACTCAAAAATATTGCTGTGCCTTTAACACAGAAGAAGGGTGATGTGTGCGTGTGCACGCGTGCTTAAGTATATAATATATAATATTTGTAGTAAGAGTCAAGTATGGAAGCTATACATTCCCCTGATAAATGGGAGGCTTAATAGAAAAGCCTGAGATAGAGAGATTTTACACAATCTGACACTGGTTTAAGGAAGCAATATCAACCATTGTTTAATGTAATAAAAAGCCAGAGGTGTAAGAAATGATGGTAATTCTATTGTAACTGAACTCGAAGATCCCTGTCAAATATGAGTGTGAATGTGGCAGTTATTTTAGGTATGTTTGTAATCTTTGCAGGCGTTTTGTCAAGGAGGCACTGTGATATTAGTAAGAGTGCACAAAGGCTCGGCAATGGTGTCATGCACAATTAATGTCCCCAGGTAGCAACTCCATTAGTCTTATGAAGTGAGCTCACAAATGGGAATACTAATGGGGACGCGCCTTGGGGCATTTGCTGAGCTCACTGCGAGTTTATTTCATACCCTTTATGCTCAACACCAAATTTACCTAGCCTGGATTTAAAACGTGTCTCATTACACAGGCAGCATCCTTTTACTTCAGTGCTTCCCTTTTAACATGCAAGATTTGCAATTCTAATCATATCAAACCCTGACTACTCTTGCTAAAAGGGAAAAAAAGGGATAAATAAATGGAAAAAACAATCTTACAATAAAGACTGTCTGGGGTTTTAATCTTCCCTGACAGGTTTTTTCCATATGTACATACGGTAGTGCATGTGCTCCTGTTTGGGGGCTCGGAGCCGCAGGTGGTGCAGCTGGGGGGCAGGTTTGGGGTGCAGGACAGGGACCCTGTGGGGTCAGGGACAGGGCCAGGATTCAGGTGGGTGCAGGGACAGCCTCTGCATCACCCCAGCTCTGCGCTGCTGAAGCCGGGCAGGGAACTCTTGGCTGGAGCTGCTTGGGAAGATGCTCATTGTGAGCAGAGTGGCCAGAGGGACATGGGAGGCACGAGGACAAGGTCATTGTCCCCCGAGACACGTGCCGTTACCTGTGTGAGTGCTGCGATTTCAGTCTTGCTCCTTCCTCTGCTGAGAGCTTGCAAGGAGCGATACCCAGGCAGTGAAAATGCTGTCACTGCTTACCTGCAGAAACAGAACAGCTCATTTATTCCAAAGCAAGCAAATCTTCCCAGCAAAGCTTTCTGAGAAATAATCTGGAGGGACACCAGAACGGCAAGAGCAGCCCCTTGCCCCTCTCCCACCTCACTCCCTTCCCCTCTCCTTGCATGGTCCCAGTCAGGAGCACCCCAGCTATCACTGTCCCTCTGGGCACAGCTGTTCCTGGGGGCCAGGGCGAGACTGAGCCCCAGGGAGGTCTGTGTGCCCATCTGCAGGGAGAGACCCTTCCCCCAGAGCTCCCATCCCATCCCATCCCATCCCATCCCATCCCATCCCATCCCATCCCATCCCATCCCATCCCATCCCATCCCATCCCATCCCATCCCACCCCATCCCATCCCATCCCATCCCATCCCATCCCATCCCATCCCACCCCACCCCACCCCATCCCATCCCATCCCATCCCATCCCATCCCATCCCATCCCATCCCATCCCATCCCATCCCATCCCATCCCATCCCATCCCATCCCATCCCACCCCACCCCATCCCATCCCATCCCATCCCATCCCATCCCATCCCATCCCATCCCATCCCATCCCATCCCATCCCATCCCACCCCATCCCATCCCATCCCATCCCATCCCATCCCATCCCATCCCATGGA
Source organism: Acanthiza pusilla (assembly GCA_036630365.1). NCBI lineage: Eukaryota > Metazoa > Chordata > Aves > Passeriformes > Acanthizidae > Acanthiza > Acanthiza pusilla. The sequence goes on from JAXCHO010000028.1 coordinate 576,484, forward strand.
TCCCATCCCATCCCATCCCATCCCATCCCATCCCATCCCAGCGGATAAGCTCCCATCCTTGCTTTTGGAGAAGAAACTGGAATAGTGAGAAATAGCAAGCTTTTCCTAAAAAATACAAAGAATTGGGGTTTAAGTCCACTCTGACACACATCCATATGCTTACCTGGTCCTTCCCCTGCATCCTTCTGCCCATGGGGAAGGAGAGCATCTTGCTCCATGTCCTGGAGCTCAGCAGCCACCCCTGCTCGGGGCACCTCCTGCCCCGGCAGAAAAGCTGTCATGTCACCAAGTTGCTGCTCAAGTGCCACAAGCCTTGTGGAGCAGTGAGCCCTGGAAGGGTTGGGACATTGAGCAAACTGTGGCAGCTTAGCCCCCACGCAGTGTCCCCACACAGTCACCGTTTGAAGAGCCAGACTCTGCAGCTGCTGCCAGCTCTCTTGGGGAAAGGGGCCCCATCCCCAGCACCGAATGCCCTGAGCAGAGCCAGCCGTGCCCGTGTCCGTGCCCGTGTCCGTGTCCGTGCCCGTGCCCATGCCCGTGCCCATGTCTGTGCCCGTGTCCGTGGCCGTGGCCGTGTCCGTGTCCGTGTCCGTGCCCGTGTCCGTGCCCGTGCCCGTGTCCGTGTCTGTGTCCGTGGCCGTGGCCGTGTCCGTGTCTGTGCCCGTGTCCGTGTCTGTGTCTGTGTCCGTGCCCGTGCCCGTGTCCGTGCCCATGGCTCTGCAGCCTGGGTACTCCTGCAGCCGCACGGTCCAGCCCACAGCTGGGCCGGGGCTTGATGCTGCCTCTCCCAGCACCAAAATGCCAGATGAGCCCCGGACAGATTTATTTTCAAATCCTGACTCAATCACAGCATTGGATTTGTAATCACAGGCTCCAATTTTAGTGGAATAAATATACTAACAAAACTAATAGTTTGTTAGCTGCAAGGTAGGGACAATCAAAGTGTCTGCAGTGAAATACACAGCTCCTCAGGAGAAACCCCTACATGATAAAGACATTTGGAGTTTTATTTTTTTAAATAAATATATAGTGAGGTGTCAAGCTGTTCCCAGTGCACACCACTCGCTCGCTCTGCGTGTGTGTGTGCCCCCAGAGCGGGAGGGGGTGCTGGGAAAGTTCACCGGTGTGTAACTGTCTCCAGCCACAGCATGAGCTGCACCGGGAGAGGACATAAACCAAAATGACTCCTCAGGAACCCAGAGGAGAAGCAGGAACTGTTTGGTGGAGAATTATAGCTATGGGTGAAATTAGATGTACTCAGAGCCCCAAGGCTGAGAGAAATAAAAAGCATTTTAAATGGAGTGTAGAATTCATATTCCTCAGTCACTTCCAATAAATAAATCCTTGACAATTTTTTCTGTAAACAGTGGTTACACTTTGCTCTATTGTCTCCACGTTGCATATTCCAGAGGGGGCTGTGGGGTCTGCACCCTGGCCAGGCCACGCTCGCCCACCTCAGCCCGGGGAGTGCAGCCGAGGGCTGGTGGCTCCGCAGTGAGCCTGGCAGGGTCTGGGGGCTCAGCTCCCAGGCTGTGTCACCAGGCCCCACTCCTGCCACAGCCTGCACCTTTCGAGTGCCTCCTAACACCTGAATCCTCCTGCCCTCTCCTCTCCCTTCCAAACCCACGGGGTGGGGACCTGCCTGGGGCCCTTGCACGCCTTGGGACAGTGCCCTGATGGGACACCCCAGCAGGCAGCAGGACAGTGCCACCCCAGCGCTGGCTACGCAGAGGCACACACCACAAGGGCCTTATCTGGCCATTCAGATTTCCATTTCACGAACAAATGAAGCATTTTATACTTTACGACTTCTCCGCAATGGCAGCCATCCCATTCCACCTGTCTGGGACAAGCGATGATGGAGGGAGGACAGGAGTGCTGCTGGTGCTGAGTACAGGGGAGGACATGTTCACATCCACTTAAATTGCTTCATTTATTAAGAATAGTAATAACTCTAAGGGCAGCAGCCACAGGCCTTCTCCTCGTGAGACTGTGGGAACAGAACCCAAGCTGGGCACTCAGATCACAAGGTGGGCAATGCCCAAATGTGATTTGGGTGTCACTGAGCCCCCACGCCTGCCGTGCCAGTGAGGCTTGGGGACAGTGCCAGAGCACACGCACAGCCCTTTGTGCCCCTCGGGCAGGAGCTGCTGGCATGGTGTCTGTGCAAGGGCTGTGACATTCAGGGGACACACAGTGAGCTGCCATTGCCCGGGGGGTCTGTCTGTGTGAGCCAGGGCCTTGGGGCTGGGGGAGTCCTTCTCTCTGGCTCCCAGGGAAAGCTGGAGCGTGGCAGGTACAGTAAACCTGCAACACTGGAAAAATGCATGGAACGCTTTTCTGATGGACAAGGCAGCTTTGCCAATCTGAAATCCTTTGTGAGAGGAGGCAAATACAGTTGTGATAGGGATTTAAAGCCAAAAGGCATCAGTCCAGTTGGTCTTTGTTTGGAGCAGTTGGGCAGCATTTTCACTGGATTGAGAAGAATTGATCTAAGCAGCTCAGTAGTCATCAATGTTGTTCAGCATTTCATTCTGCAGAGAACTTTGATATTTCTTTTTATTTGAAATGTTGGGTGGATCCAACTTCTTTTTGAGGATTTGCCCTGAATCTCTTTGGTAAAAGTCTCTTGTTCCTTGGGGATTCCTCCAAGTGGAACACCCAATAATCTTCCATCCATGAAGTGCTCCTTCCACTGGCACTGTAGCAACACCAGAGCCCAGGACCTTGGGGATTCTGCAGGAATCAGGAAAGAACACGCAAAGCACTGCCCTTTTCCCACCCTGACCTGCATCTCGCAGCCTCTCTGAAGGTGGCTGGAACTCAGCATGCCTCCACAGGAATCGGCCTTTCTCCCCAGCCCTGGCCCTGGTTCGGCACTGCTGGCACAGCACTCGGTGCCATGCAGGTGAGGCCATGCCCAGCTCAGGAGAGGCTCCGTTTGGAGCAGGGCTGAGTGTGGAGCAGAGCTCCCTGCACAGTGAACAAGGACGGTGGGCACTCACCTCCACCCTGTCCTTGCTCCCAACAAATCCGCCCAGCAGGAAAACCCGAGGGAAGAGAAGAGCCAGAGGAAAGCTGAGAAAAACATCAGAATCACCTCAGCCTTCCTCTGCAAACAGCACCCAGAAGCTTCAGCAGAGCTTTAAATCCCTCAAATGGATTGGGCAGCTGTCAGTCTGCAGCAACCCCTCTGCCCCTCTCCACAAAATTGTTCACCATGCACTGGGGTTCAGGGAGCAGGGGACATTTGTCTTCTGCTATGGAATCTCCATTTGGGAAACCCAAAGGAGCTCTGCCCACGGAGCAGCAGGGAATATCTACTTTGCCCATGTATATCATTCCTTGACACTGAAGCCTTAATTTAGGCTGATGTGGTGCCAACAAATTTACCAAACTTTTTGTAACTAGCAAGTTATTGAGTGTCACTTTAGTACAGTGTGTGTGGAAAAAGCGTGGAAGGTGCCAAGAATGCTGCATAGTCTTTAACTATTACATTAAGCATCTGCTGCTGCCA
>JAXCHO010000028.1:585000-657500 GCA_036630365.1 Acanthiza pusilla
CCACCCCAACCCCAACCCTAACCCCAACGCCGAGCCTCGCCACGCCTCTCTGGGCAGGACCACTGCCCCTGAGCTTGCCATCCCAGCGCTTACTGAGCGTGCTTCCCCCAGTTCTTGCTCCCTGGGCACAGGGAGAGCGATGATAATTGGCTGGAGGCAAGAAGCTGACTGAGTTTCTGCTAACCCGCTGATTTTAAGGAGGTCTCACCGATGTGCCCCCACGCCACTGCCCGCTCCTCTGGGACACGGCGTCACTGCCTTGCCAGGCACTGCACAGGCGCCCAGGGACAGTGATCCCATCCCTGCTGCTCTCCGCAGGCAAACCTCTCAGTTTCCTCCAGAACTGGCTCTGAGTCTTGCAGGGGCACTACCCGGGGCAGCCTGTGGCATTCTGCTGTCTTGCTGGGAGGGAATCGGTGTGTTTTAAAAACACTTTCCCAATGCCAGGTTGAATCAACTCCCCAAAGGAAGTGATTTGTGGATTTGAGAAGAGTGCATCAACTGGTCCTTGCGTTCAGCTGCTCTCCCAGTGCCCTGCCTGGTCCTCATCTGTGGAGAAGCTTCGGAAAGCCCAAGGAAAGACCCAGAGCGATGAAGATCATGGCTCCAAAGTCATCTCATTGCGCTGGTTTGAGTGGCAACAGGTTCCGGGAGCCTGGTGAGAAACAGGAAAGCGCAAGGCTCTGACCCTGAGAGGGTGGCAGGGTCTGGGGGCTGCTCCGCTGGGGTGCAGCGCTCCTGGGCAGAGCTGAGTGCTGGGGGTCGAGCCCCTGGCCAGGTCAGGGATTTTGGTGTGTGTGTGTGAAAGCTGCACCGAGGGTCGTGCCTGCCCTGGGCACATGAAAGCCTTCGCTTTAAGAGTTTTCCCCTTTGGTTGTTTTGAATCTCTTTTCTCCATTTCTCTTTTTAAACTTGTTTTTAATTTGTTATTCTCTTTGTAGGCCTCCTTTATTTTTATTCTACTTTACCAAAGCGCCTGGATTTTATTCCCATCCCAGTCTTATTAGCATTTTGGTCTTTGATCTCTTTTTAAAAGGATTTACACCACAGTTTTATGATTCAATTTTCCAAAGTGTATTTTCACATAATCTACAGAAATGGCTGAGACAAGGAAACTTTACAGAGAAGAGAGCTGCTCCCTGCAAGGCTGCCTAATGGAGGTAGGGGCAGAGGTTGCTGCACGCTGCATTGGTGGTGCTCTCCTGAGCATCCCAAACCCCAGCGCCTCCCCCGCAGCGCCCCGGGTGCCAGGGGTCCCCCACCACCTCACCCCTGAGCACCACATCTGGACGGGGCTGCCCAGTGCCTTCCACCCAAGCAGCACATCCCCGTTCAGCTGCACAACCTTTAGCAGCTCCTTGCTAGGAATCACTTTCTAATGAGCACAACAAAGAGATAACAATTAATGAGGAAGCAAAGCATTTATTTCTGAGCCCTAATTAACATTATCCCAAGCATTCTCTCAATGCTCTTTTGATGTCATAAAGCATGCTGGAACTATAAATGAGCTGTTCTCCCATTAACACTGCCATGCCCCCATCCCCTCCCTCTGTTACCCAGGCATTAACCAAACCACTGCATCCACGGGAAGTTAAAGGCTGAAGCTTTACTCACAAGAAAACAAGATAAATAATCGGCAGGTGGATTTTTCTGTGATGTCCCAGAATGGGAAAGGATGAAAATACAAACACCACAGCACTCGGAGAGGGCAGGTGTCATGGACATGCTCTCGGGCTGCTACGCAGGCAGCAGGGTCACCCAGTCTCTCCACATGCAAAGTGGGTCTCCACCATCTGGAGTTCAGGTCCACCATATTTTGAATGGAAAAATAATTCTAGCCTCTTCCCAAGCCAAACCGTGCCTGAGTTAAACCATGCCTGTTCCCACTTTCATGGGTCTGCAGTGGTGAAATTGCATGTTCTTCCTGGAATGTGATACGGAGATGCACAATTTCCTGCCTTGCATAACTCAAATCCAGAGCTCTCCCAGCTCAACTTGCCATCACTCTGCAAAAAAACAAAGCTGCAGATACCTGCCAGGCTGTTACACAGGGATCATGTCACTGCCAAGACCGATTGTGTTCACACACAGCATCTCCCCAGTATTTATCTGTTTTATGTGGCTTATCAGGTGCCAGCGAAACCTCTGTTCCTGACGGGGTAATGCAGGCTTGAAGGCAAGAGGAACCCTCTGGCTTATACCACATCCGTTACTAATCCAGCGAGACGCAGCACATCAATAACGATGCTCGAAAGGAGGAGAGTGCCTCGCAGCCCCTGCCCTGCACACGCTCAGCCGCCGAGCTCAGGCGCTCCCAGAGCAGGAACCTGCTGGATGAAACTCCAGTCCGGGCAGGAAGAGGCCCATTCTATATGCCCTGTGCTCGACAGAAGGAAGCCAGTGGAATTGGAATTGGCTCCATGTGGACCCCCATCTGCTTTTACAAGCCAACCTCTAACTGCACTTTCAGGTGAGAGCTGCCGCTTCGACTGCTCCCTGGTGCGCCTCAGCCAGAGCCGTGCTGCAGCAGCAAAGAGTCTCATCTTCATTATTTGGCTTACGAGTGGCATTATATCAGCATTTTAATGTGCTCTTTGCGGGAGGGAGCCATGGGACAAGCTGTGTGACCCCTGCCAGCAGCCACGCTGGGTGACAGGCGGCCGTGGGGGCCAGGGCTCAGCACCATGTGGCCAGAGACAGCCCAAGGCCCCTGGCCATGGTGACATCCCCCAGGTGCTGCCCACAGCCCTTCCCTCCCCTGCTGAAGCCCCGGGGAGCCCTGCGAGCGCTGGCACCTCTAAACCCTTCCTGCCTGCGGGGTGGAGATGCTCCAGCACTTGGGCATTTAGGAAAGTGTGTTAATTTTGCAGGCGTTAAGCAGGGGAAGGAAATGGGTGACAATGCCTGTGCAAGGAGAGCAGGTGAGAGGATCTGCTGTCTCTAGACCCCTGGAAAGCAGGGGACACACAAGAGCTCCCTGTGCAAGAACGACCCGCTGCCCAAACCATTTGTCATTAACTCCCATTTAAGAAAAGAAAGAAGCTGTGCAAACCATTAGGAAGATAATTGGTCTCTTCTCTGTTTTTCAATAAAAGCAAGGGACAAAACACCATGTATGTGAAATAAGTACTTTAGGATAACAGCACCCGTCACCTTGACAACTCGGTCAGAGGTCTCGGCGTGGCGGTGCCTGCTCAGTGAGGTGTGAGCAATAAAGGACGCCGGGGACAGGGGGAAGAGACTTGTCTGACCAGCAGAGAGATGTGAGCACCACAGCAGCCTGCTGGCTGCAGGATTTCTAAACAGCCAGCAGCTTTCTCCAGGAAACGCTACAGAGGTAACCCCTGCGGCGCCGGGAGCGGCGGGAGCAGTCCGGTGCGCTCCCGGGGCCGCGCTGGCTCGGCTGTCACACGCTGTCCCCGCAGAGCCCGGACGGTGCTGGCAGGGGCACGGGGGGTGCCTGCAGCTCACATGGGGCTCCCCTCTGCTCCCCTCTGCTGCAGGGAGGGCACAAATCGCCTCTTGCTCTGCCCAGCCCCGGCCCCAGCCCGGGCGGAGCGCTGCGCTCGGCCGGGGCCGCAGGGTCCGGGGACACCGCGGGGAGGGGACACGGCCCCACCGAGCACCCCCAGCACGCGAAACAACATAATATTGCAAACAAAAGGTGACAAGGGAACATACTAATATGAACAGACACAAAATCAATAGGAATTTCTATTTAGGTAGGAAATCAATAGGAATTTCAAGGTAGGAAAAAAGGAAATTACTTACCTTTAATTTGGGCTCTCTTCGAGTCTGGCTCTCCATAGATGGGCGGCGGTGGCTGGCAGGGCTGGGGCAGCAGGAGTGCCGAGGGCATGATGGCAAGGCCACCTCCCCGGCCACACTGGGGCCACATGTCACCCCAGTGAGGTCCCTGCCCTACCCCATGAGAGCGAAGGTGGGGCCACGGTCCGAACCAACCCATCGGTCCAGGGTCCGAACCAACCCATCGGTCCAGGGTCCGAACCAGCCCATCGGTCCAGGGTCCGAACCAACCCATCGGTCCAGGGTCCGAACCAGCCCATCACGGTCCGAACCAACCCACCGGGCCTTGGCACCGCTGCCTGCAGCCGGACAAGGCCCTGCCCAGCCGGGTGGGCACAGAGGGGGATGCTGCACAGACCCTCGGGCGCTGTGCAGGGAGTGCCCGCAGCCACCAGCGCCAGGTGCTTCAGTTTCTGGTGTCCTCATCCAGCAGTGTGTGCAAAACAGGCATCCTTGGGGAGAAATACTCAGTGTGAGGCGCCTGGGATGTGGCAGCTCGGTCCTTACCCTGCAGGACAGGTGTGCAAAGGGCTCACCTTTCCGTGCAGAGCCATTCTGACTCCAGCATGCTTTGGCCAAGGCTCATGGCTCTGGCTGTGCGATGCTCTCAGGAAGATGAGAGCCTTAGTTTGAGCCCCTTTGAATCAAAAGGTGTTGTGAAAGGGAGAAATCACTATTTTGTCGAAAGCAGAGCCAGCTGTGCCTCAAACTCTGCCCCTTCACTCACTTAAAATTAAAAGACTTCTAGAAATATTAGTATTCCACTGAGGATCTCCAAATCACCTCCTGATGTGGCTGAAGGTGGAAACAATTTTTAGCCACTGTTTCCAGCTCAATTTGAATGCAACAGCAAAGTCCAGAGTACCAGTATTCCGTGTCTCATTCATTCATGAGTGCTAAAATGGTCTGATGCATTTTAATTTGCACGGAATGGGAGGGAAGCATGACCTTTGGTAAGAGGTGGGCAAGATGGGCCTCCTTTCACCAGGGAGCCCCAGAGCCACGAGTGCAACTGTCTCTGGCTCTGGGGGCAGAGGGCAGCATGCCGGAGCTCAGCTCTGTGCCTTGGGCTGCCGTAAGCTCTCTCGTGGCATCCAGAGGTGCATTTCTCCTCCTCCCGCCTGGGATTGGGCTCCACAGGTCGGGCAGTGCCTCCTTGGCAGCCCAGCCCGCTGCAGTCAGAGCAGAGTAAGGGCAAAGCCCATCTGGCCCTGGGTACCCATCTTGGGTTGTGTCTCCACTTTTCTGGCATCATGGGCTGCTTGAAAAGCTCATTAACCCCAGGTACAACAGCATTGATTGGAATAGTCAACAAGGGGGGAGACCTTTTCAACAAAATAAGAACAAAAAAGGGGAAAATAGCCATGTACAAAGGATTTTCTTGGCAGTTCTCTTGGCCCTTTTGCCAGAGGTCCATACGATGCACTGTCCCACCACAGAGGTGCTGGAGAGCTCCTGAGGGGTGGTGTCTGGCAAAGAAGCAGTGGCAGAGTGCAGGTTTGCAGAACAACCTGGCAGTGCCCCAGCTTGGACCTCTGTGAAAACCAGCAACAAATCAGCTCCACTTGCAGAGGACACTAAATTGAGGTGAGTGCTGAATGAGCTTGCAGCAGCACAACAAAAATCCAAAGGATTTTATCATCTTTGTAGCAGAAGGGACATATGGTAAATAAAATTTAATGCTGCCAAATGGGGAGAAATGTAAAATGGCCTAAGAACCATAAAGCAAAGAGCAGCGTGAATGGAGGCGAACTGGTGCAAGAGGGAGGATACAGAAAATAAAGGAATGACTGAGATAATTACAAAAGCATTGAATGCATCCATGGATATTCACCCTGGCTGCAGAGTAGCCCCAGCCCTGGGGCAGAGCCACCTGGGCCAGGGCCATGTGGGGAGTGGCTCCTGCCGGCGCTCAGTGTCCCTGTCCCTTTGTCTCTGCCGCATTTGGGTCTCGGAGCTCCATTCCCCCCGGGGACTGGAGAGCTGATTTGATCTGCAATCTCCTCTGTTAGAGTGGGTCAGACCTGAATGGCTCTGCCCCTGAGACAGTCCCTGGATGAAGGTCAGGACTCACCCCAGATTTCATGGTTTTGGTCTGGACTTTTCATTCCTCAATTCTGGCTTCTTAATGCGACCCAGTCCTCAACTCCTTGCGTTCCTGGGGCAGTGAGACCACAACCCAGGCCCAAATTGTGCAGGGATTCAGAGGCAGAGACAAGGCTTATGGGCCTCTTTGGCTTCATTGAGGAACACCTTTTTTTTCCCACCATGGAGACTGCAGCCAACTTCACATTTCCCTGCAACACCATGCTTGTGCCTAATTAAGCTCTATTAATACTAATGAACAGACTCACCATAGCCCATCACTTTAGTTCTTAATCTAATGCCATGTTGTGACACTTGTTCAATGATGATTTCAGCCCATGAATCAAATCATTGTGGTTCAGCCCATATGCCCAGCTCCCTCCTCACGTGGGAGAGGACAGAAATCTGGGCTAGCCTGTAGCAAACCTGGATAAGGAGCTTCTGGTTCAATACAAAGTCAGACACGAGGCCAGGCTGTCCCAGTGTGGGCGGCAGCTGTGGGAAGGGGCAGAGGTCCTCTGCACTGAGCTTCAGCCCAAGCAGAGCCCAGCCCCAAAGCTCATGTGCAGAAGGGAAAGAGGCACAGAAAAGGAGCAGAGTGACACTGGGGGGAAGGCTTTGCTAATGAGGAAGCCCTGAGAGTCCTTTCCTCCTTTTTTTTCTTTTTTGCTCCTCCACATCCCAGAGAAGAACTGAATTCAGTTATTCTGGGAGGAGAGGCCACACCTGCACTGAATACTGGCTCCTGGAATAGATTGTGTCAGATTTGCAAATTCTGGGAAAAAAACAATTCCCCTTTAATCCCAAAGGTTTCATGAAAACAGAAATGCTCTTTATTCCTGATATGTTCCTATTTCTTGTCACTTAGCTTCACAGGGTGAAGCAGAATTTAATTCTTTCCATACCTGCAAACAATTCCCAAACTTTTTGTGTTCCTTGGGTAGTGGTTTCCTGCTGCAATGGGCCACAAAACATCACATCTGTGCTGGGTGCTGGACTGGGCCTCCATTCTCTGCTCTCTTTGGTGCTGCTGAATTATTCAGGTGGGAGACTCCACTGAATACAAAGGTTCAAATAAGAAACATTAAAGTTAGAAAATCCCAGGTTTTCAGAAGTACTGGAAGTGGAAAAAAAAATTCAGCCAGGTTGATTTATGTTTAAAATACTGAAATATACTGCTGCACTGATCGCTTTGAATTGTGCTGTCATGCTGGGTGGCAGAAAGAAATGAGATTTTTCAATATGTTAAAGTGTAAATGTTGTTAAAAACACAGTATTAGGAGATTAAGATTCTGACCCTTTACGTTCCAATGATCGTAAAAATCAGACTTGCAGCCCATTACAGAACAGCTTGCCGAGGCATCACACTGAATCACTCCACCACCAGGATGCTATAACCCTGCTCGAGCTTATTCATAGGCATCTGCTGATGTGGCATCTACATCAAACTGTGAATGCAAATGCAATTGGAGGGCTTGGATGTGCTTTAATAAACCCTGCCAGGTCCCCCTTCCTCATCTCAGTGCTCTGGGGGACAAAGTGGCTCCTGCAGCCGTGGGACGTGGCAGCCACGGTGGCCACGCAGGGACACTGTCACAGTGCCAGCCCCACCGCGCCCACCACAGCTCTCCTCCTTCATTCATCCTAAATTAGCCTCCAAATCTGGACACCTCCGTGGAGAAAGCCCCATCGATTTCAGTAAATTGGGCCTCACTTTTGGAAGAGCACGGCACAAGTGGCACACGGAGCCGTGTCCCCTGTGCTGTCAGCCTGGCACCGCTGGGTCACCGCGGCCAGGAAATCATCATTTCCATCGAAACCTTAAGATCAGAAGGCTCCCAGGTGGGGATGAGATATCCACCCAAGACCATCCCAAGTACCTGCCTGTCCCCTGAGCCAGGGCTGGTCCCCATGGGACAGCAGGGCTCATCTCCCATGGGGAGAGGTGGGGACAGGCAGTGCCACTGGCTGTGGGTGCAGCCTCTGATCCTTCCAGCAGCAGCAATTATTTAATGTAATGAGGGGGATCCAAGCACTGGAACTTTTCAGAAAGATCTAATGTTTTATGACAGACCAAAATTGTATAATGAAAAAGTCTGATTTTGTGTGTGGGAAGATACTTAGAAATAAAGTGTGTGCCAGTGCCTGGAGGCTGAGGCAGATGAGTTTTGGATTCCCCTCTCAGCCCAACCTTCCTCCCAGCCGCCCTCCTCCAACAGGACAGCATTTCTCACCCATTCCACCACCCCCTTGGGCAGGACACGGCCCTGGCTGTGGCACTGCGGGGACACAAGAGTGCAGGACAGCTCAGCAGCCAGGCTGGACCTCCAGTGCCCTTCTTATGGACAGCACAGAAACATGCAGATTCTGGCTTTTATCTGAAGCAGGTTTGAAAGAGCAGTGAAGGTTATTGAAAACATAACGAAAGCTCCTCCTTATTTCATTAAATACAAATGTGAGTGGGGTCATCAGTTTTTATAGGGGCTCGTAAAGCATCCCTCTTGTTCAAATAGGCTATCAAATCACCCAGGGCTCCTCTCCGTGAGGAGCGCAATAAACCCAGAGTTTCTTCTTTAAGAAACTCATCTCAACATCATAATAAAATAACCTTAAATAATACAGTATGGAACAGGTTTTCAATAACATAATTATAGGCTTCCATTTTTTTCCTGGCAGGTCATTTCTTGGTATCTATTTTGGATGCCATATTGCAGAGGAAGGGGGTAGGGATGGCAGCATGGGAGGATTTTGAAGCATGTCCTCAGGTCACAGCACATCACCTTGCCTTTCCTTTGTGCACTGAGAGGCCTGGGGAAGCTGGGCAGAGCTGCAGCCTGTGGAGATGGGACAGCAGAAGCTCGGGTCATGCTTCTGAGCACCAGATCCCATGGCAAACCCTCCTCAGAGCAGGCTGGCCAGCACAGGCATGGTCAAGGGTTTAGATGATCTTCTGCCTCTGAAGGATGGAGGAGGAACCTCCATCGATGGGGCAAAGACAGACGGGGCAGCAGGGGTTGGTATCATTCAAAGCCTTTACAGTAATCTGGCAAAAATCCCCCATATTTTATTTGGTTTTCTTGATCACAACACTGATACACTTTAGCAGTGTATTTGTTTCCCTTTTTTTTGTGTAATTGGTGGCTGACCGACCTGTGCCATGGAGTGTCATTAGTCCCCAGGAAATGGCCTGCTGGGCAAGCAAATGGTATGTTCCAGACCTGCCATGATTTTAACCCTCTGCTGATTGACCTAAGTTCTATTTCCCCTTTATTGGGAGCAGAGTCTGATTTGTAATGTGTGGGTGTCCACAGGGTGTCACTGATTCCACCTGGGCATTCTCACTTGAGTTTTAGAGAAGGTGCATTGTTTTTTGCATGCTTACATTCAAAGCTTTATTCACAAATAATAATTAGCAGATGTTTGCAATAGGCTCTGAGTCTGAGCTGCTTCAGGGCAGCACACACAAAAATCACAATCCAGGGGCTGTAACTGCAGAGCCAACTCCGGTGCACAAGTTATGTGCCCAAGTGTACACACACACCCCGTCCCACACCCTCGTGTAAAAAATCAATCTGTACATCAATGTATACATCATCTGCACGTGTTTGCAGATAATACAAAGTTGTGTTTAAAAAGAGGAAGAAAGAAAAGCCTCAAGTGGCAGAGCAGTTAAGGAACTCCTAGGTGTTTTTAATAACATTGATCAGCCCAAATGAAAAAAGCCAGAGCAGTGGGAGACAGGAGCAGGCAGCAGATGCTGACATTCTATCACAGCAGACACATATTGACTAGCGGTCTGAACAAGTCACTCACTCATCAGCGGCCGGCCTGATTGAGTTGCCTGCAGCCAGTAAATGAGCCTTCCATCCACTGCGGGTCGAAATGAACTGCAATCTTTTCAGACCTCGTTGTTGGCCAAATGAGAGATTTAAAACCCCGGAGGACTCCAAATGAATTTACCAAGGAGCCACAGTGACTAACAAAGCTACAATACATCAGCGCCGGGGCACTGGATATTACACACTCTGCTGGGTGATCAGCACTGGGTATTACGCTGGCCGTGCTGATCAGCCGCGCTGAGCGATGCAGAGGTAACCAGATTAACCAACACGAAGTGTGTAAACCTTTTATGGGTTCTTTAAGGATTTAAAGATTTTGATGAGAAAACACTACAAGTTTCCCGGGGGAAATTTGCTGTTATTGATTTAATGTTTGCTTGCATGCTACCTGTCAATTTTCCAAGAGCTTCAGCAACAAAATTCGTATTTGATATTTGACAGATCTCTTCCTAGTTTGCATGAGCAGAGCAGCAGAGTGCTTTCAGAAAGAGCTCCTTTTGAAAATGAAAGAAGGGTGACTCCTGCACACACCCTTTTTACCAAAACATAATCTCAGGCTGAAATGAATTCCAGGACCAACTCCAAGCTCCAAACACTTCAGAGGATAGCTAGGGATGGGTCAGACTGGCAGGGTTTGTCAGTCAGATGGGGAATTTCCAATCTTCTTCAGGGGCTGTCTGATAAAGCACTCCTCACCCACCCAGTGTGTGAACACATTGCGTGTGGTCATGATGATGGAAGGATTTTATTGACTCTTCCCCTGACTTGGACCCAGTTTAGGAAGTTCAGGTTTCTTAGGTCCATTCAGGCATGCTGGAAGTGTGTTTGGTGTGCAGAGACCAGGGATGTGAGGAGAGCACACCACAGGATTGGTCTCAACCACAGCTGTCAGAGAACCTCCGAAGAGTGGAATGCTGAGCGCACATGAATCCAGTGCAAAGACCACAGAGGGCAGGAGCCAAGAAAGGAGCGCTCCCTCCATGTTCCCTGCAGGTATGAGGAGGGATTTCTTGGAGTTTCTCCAGTCTGAGGGGCCCAATGTGCCTGGGAGAGAGGCAGAGCCCTTCTCTTCCAGCGCCTGCCCTCTGCAGTCCCGTGCCGCACCCCAGGCAGAGAGTATTCCATGGCTAACATTTCCATGAGAACAAATCGCTCACTGGCAGGGGAGACAAATGCAATGCTCCTTCCCTCGCACAGCTAATTCCTCCCTCTGTGCAGGTGCTGAGCTGCTCCCTCTCTCACTCGGGCAGAACACTGTGCAATGATTCAGGCCAGGCTTCGCTCCCTGCGCTCCCCGGGTGCTCTCTCGCCCCCAGTGCACCCCCAGCTCCACACATTCTGTTTGTGGGTCACTCCATTCCAGCCGAATGTAGTAAAATGGTTTGTCATCTCCATTTTTTTGCTGTAGTATCCTAGAGGAATATGCTCTGGAATGCCTTCAGCAAGAGCCTCTAATCTGGAAGAGTCATTTCTCCCTCTGCCTCTCGCTGTACAGGAGGAATGCAGTGGCTGCTGGCTGGAAAATTAGCCCAGGGAACTCTCTCCTCTGTCTGTCTCTCACCTCATTAGACTAGTGAGAAAATGTAATTGTAAGTCTCTCAGGCTTTCTCCTCACCGGCTGGTGGGGGATTGTGCTTCACGAGGGCTGGGAGAGGCAAAGCTGTGCCCTGGGTGTTAGCTCTGCACATCAGCCGAGCCTCCTGCGTCCAACCATCAGCAAAGTGCAGGTGGGTGTCTCTGTGCCCCTCCCAGGGCAGCTGTCCCTGTGCCACCTCCTGTGCCACCTCCTGTGCCCCCAAGGCAGGGCAGATGGTGCTGGGCGCTGCGGGGCTGGGCTGACCCAGCACGGCTCAGCACCAGGCAGAGGCCACTGCTCGGCCACACACCCATGTGCAGAGCTGGGCAGGGACAGCGTGGGGACAGCCACCCTCTGCAACCCTGGGGCAGCCCTCTGCCCCCGACACAGCATGCAGGGCTCCACTGGGGAGAGCATGGAACACGATGTGCTGCCCACGGTGGTCATTTCCACTGGGGAGAGTGTGGAACACCATGTGCTGCCCACGGTGGTCATTTCCAGCTTCTTCACAGGCAGAGGCTGCTGGTGCCACCATGGTCCTCCCAGGACAGCCAGCACAGAGCTCACTGGGATGCCACCCTTCAAACCTTCAATCCCAGTGCAGTCCCAGTTCTGACCTCCTCTGGTTACAGCTGTGTCTTCTTTTCTTAGGCTATTCCCCTCTGGATTAAATTCTGTGCCTGCTTCCCCAACCCTGGGATTGCTAACTGCAAGAACCAAACATTTGCTGGGAAGTGAAGCCACAGGTCCAAATGAAATGCAGTCCCTGCTCCTGGATCCAAAATAAAGAGGGATGTTACTCACACCAGCCCCTGCTGCACACACATGTATTCGGCAAGGTTAACAGAGATCCATATGCAGAAGCTGGTTTTGGTGTAGGATGGGAATGCTGAGGCTGAGTCCAACCAGCTCAGCAATAACACGTCCGCCGTGTGTTTTAAGGCAGGAAGCAACGCCTCAGCTGAAATCACTTAAACAAAAAGATTGCAGTGAGGGGGATAATGCAAGAAAGTAATAAGGTTTAAAACAGGTCAGAGCCCTTTCCCTGCTCCACTGCTCCTGAGTGAGATGCATTATTTAATGGTCTTTGGTCACTGCTGATATACTGTTGATGAAATAGATGATTTTGTTCAAAAGAGCATTAGAGAAGAAATATACAATACTGCATTACACTCCAGCACAGTTCCCTCTCTGGTAAAAGCCGATAGATTGAAGGTTTTTCCTCTTGACAGGAAAGCAAAGCATTTGAAATGAAAAGTCCTATGAAATGGCAAATACAAATGGTAATAATGCCACCATATTCAAAATTAAATTGTTGTAATTTTAGTTTCTGAGCATGGCAAAGTAATACAATATTCAGCACAGGCTTGGGGAGCAAAACCCTTTGGCAATAACGATGGTGCCTCATGAGCTAACCAAACCATCTTTTATAAAAATGTGGAGTCTGATGGGGCTCTCCATCAGCCACAGGAGTTGTTGTGTTCTGTGCCCCAGACGTGGAGTGTGTGGCTGCAGTGCTGCGCTCAGCCTAGGGAGGTCTCTCCTGAAAGGAAAAGATGTTTTAACTGTCCAGATGTGCTGGATTAGCGATCGGATTGATGACTGTCTGCAGCCAGACCTCAGTGGTATCAAGACAGAAGAGCTGTCTCAGGTTTTGTGCTAAACCTGGTTATCCCAAGGCATGGCTGGAGAGTCAGATGTGGCGCTGGCAGCAAAGTGGCACTGCCAGCCCCGCTGTGGCAAAGGGCACTGCTGGTGAGATCCGTGGGCAAGCAGGGCTGGAAAGGGGCTGATCCTGCCTGTCGTCTGCTCAGGAGTTTGCTGCACAGGGAACCTTCCTGTTCCTGTAGCGAGCGGGCGAACGTCTGCCTCCCACTCCTCCTGCCTCTCCAAGCCCTGCAAATAGCTTTCGGTATTGAATCTGCGGATTGCAACTGCTCCATGTTTGAATAGCCTGCTGACCTTTCCCAGTAATGCCTCTTTTATAACCTTCATCTTCTGCGGGGGTTCACGCCATCCCTGTACTTACAGACCAGGAATCCACTGTGTAATGATAACATGGAGCCGGGCGCTCCAGCCATGCAATTACTCTCCCTGCGTCCCTGTTTACGCTGTGACTTTCATCACGGTTAAACGCTGCTATTTTCTTTTGCCAGGCCCTGGGAGAGACTCGAGTTTGCCCTCGACAGGTTCAAGTCTCTTCTGCCAACAGAAAGATATTACAGTGCATATAAATGGAGTGCAGGCGCTGGGCAGGGGGGCAGGGCCCCTCACGGGATGGGCACAAGGGGGGCCCCAGGGGGTGTGGGGCAGCCCAGCCCCTCCTGTGACACAGGGCAGGCTCGTGGCCCCACTGCACTGCCGTGATGGAGCTGGGATCTGCAGAGCCCTGTCCCTCGGGGAGCAGTGGGCACTGCAGAGTGGGAACTTGCCAGGGAACTCTGGAGTGACCCCGTGGGCAGGGAGGGCAGTGTGAAACACGACTGACCCCAGCTCTCTGTGGCTGTACCCCCAGACAGAGCCTCAGTAAAATCAGAGGCAGCATGACCAGCACAGGTGGCATTGGGGCAGCCCCGTGCCAGCAGGGTCAGTGCTGGCGGTGGAAGCCTTTGGCCAGCAGGGTCAGCGCTGGCGTTGGGCTAGCCCTTTGGCCAGCAGCAGGGTCAGTCCTGATGTTGGAAGCCTTTGGCCAGCAGGGTCAGTGCTGGCGTTGGGCTAGCCCTTTGGCCAGCAGCAGGGTCAGTCCTGGCGGTGGAAGCCCTTTGGCCAGCAGGGTCAGCGCTGGCGTTGGGCTAGCCCTTTGGCCAGCAGGGTCAGCGCTGGCATTGGGCTAGCCCTTTGGCCAGCAGGGTCAGCGCTGGCGTTGGGCTAGCCCTTTGGCCAGCAGGGTCAGCACTGGCATTGGGCTAGCCCTTTGGCCAGCAGGGTCAGTCCTGATGCTGGAAGCCTTTGGCCAGCAGGGTCAGCGCTGGCGTTGGGCTAGCCCTTTGGCCAGCAGGGTCAGCGCTGGCGTTGGGCTAGCCCTTTGGCCAGCAGGGTCAGTGCTGGCGTTGGGCTAGCCCTTTGGCCAGCAGGGTCAGCACTGGCGTTGGGCTAGCCCTTTGGCCAGCAGGGTCAGCGCTGGCGTTGGGCTAGCCCTTTGGCCAGCAGGGTCAGCGCTGGCGTTGGGCTAGCCCTTTGGCCGCAGCTCTCGGCTCACGGCAGCCGTGCCAGACATCCATTACACTGTAATGGGGGGAATGCAGCAAAAACGGCACTGAGAGAAAGGAATACATCACTGGTAATTATCTCTAACCAGAAATCTCCTCCGCTGCTCCAAGCCCCATCATTCCAGCCCTATTCTAATAAAGTGACACCTTTTTAATTATGGTAAGGACAAATCTGAAATTCCGGTAAGTAATTAGCAGGCATAATTTGCCATCTCTGACACAATGTGACTTTATCACAGGTTACCTCAGTGCAAGGCACGAGTGCAAGGCTGCTGTATATCCTCTTTTAATTTTAGAGAAACCCAAACTGTCCATTTATTTTTATTACAATGTATTTCTTGAGTAGTTGAGTGGACAGCACTGAGAGTGCTGTGAGAGTGCAAATAAACAGCAGCAGCCTTGGAATGTTAAATTTAAGGGTTGTTTTCAAGAACAGGACACTTAATTTAACAATAAACTATGTTTTTATGTACCTCCATGATACCCACTGTTACCGAGAGCACAAGCTAGCTGGTCCCATTCAGAGGTGTGCAGGACCCACTGAGCCATTCAGCCTGGTTTATTTTCAATGAAAGGAAGTGCCCATCAAACCAGAAAACACTTCCACATTGCAATCCAATTATTTATTTGCGCTTCCAAAGACTGCTTCCAGTTTTATTGTCTTCCTCTGTTCTCCCCTGCTATTTGCATGTGTGCTCCAAGGGTGGTGCTTGCTTCTGCTAATGGGCATAATATTAAATCCTGAAAACGGTGGCTAAGAGAGATTTTTGTTAAAGAATCACAATCTTTTGCGGAGTCAATGCATGGTGTGGCAAAGTTCCTGATGTCCCTGTGATTCCTGGGGCAAATATTCTTACATCTAATGTATTTTTGAGAAATGCATACTGTGGGCTAAATCATGAATATTTTAAGTTTGAGCCCTGGTGTCCAGTTGGGATTAATCTGTGAAGCTGTGTGGGTTTGTTTCTCCTTGACGAGGGGGCAAGTGCTCCAAAGCTGAGTGCTTCTCCATGAATAAAGGACTGGAGATTTGATGTACCAGGACATGCAAAATACACCCATTTGTTGGGGCTCCCTTCTGTGCATGGGCCAGCACAAATCCCCACCTTCCTTCGGGGGCTGCAGCAACAGTTCAGGAAGAGGGAAACAAACCCAGTACCTCTGCCCAGCAGGTGAGAACGGCAGAGGAGCTGGTCAGGAGCTTGCTCGGGCACTGAGCAGCACACAAGTGACTGACCCCAGGACAGAGCTGTCCTCAGGCACCTCAGGCAGAGCCAAATCAAGTAACTGCAGAGCAGAGCAGTGAGTGTGGCAGGACAGGAGCTCTGAGATCAGCTGAGGGCAAGCACAGGGGTCTGGGTCAGGGGAGATGTGCCCTGCCAAGAGTGCTGCGCTGGTCCATCATCCACCTCCACCAAGATCCAGCAAAAAGAGCCATCTTGGCCTGGCAACCTCTGTTTGCATGAGCTGCAAATCCAGGATAAAAAAATCCCACATTAATAGTTAAGTCATCTGGGCTCACATCAAGAGTGAATTGTCCTGCGATGTGGCCCCGCAGGATGGGATGCTCCAAGGGCAAGGGGGCTCCGGTGGGTGAGGATCCCAAGGAGCATTGGTGGGGGGTCCCAGGGAGACAAACACAGCTCTGTCCTGGGACTGCTGTGGCCTTGCCCACACAGGGCTCTCCTGTGCTGTCACAAGGACGTCAAGCTCAGCAACTGAAAGAGCCCTTGAAGACAGATTGGATGTTTCTCATGGATTGTCAGCCCTTCATTCGCTAGTGAAGACTTCAGAGATGTCCCCACAGTCCCCAAATCCCAGGCTACTAGCTTCTCAGGAGGTGGGAACACCAGGAGATCGGCAGGGCAGAGAAGCCTGAGCTGCTCCTAGGCAAGATGAGCAGCAGGGCTGGGTTGAACCTCGGTGCTGGTGCAGTGTGTGTTGGGTTCTGTACCCTGGTGCCGGGGGACAGCAGAACCTTCCGAGCTTTTATTTCTCACTGTGCAGCCCCCGAGGCCCCACGGCCCTGCTGCACACACAGGGCTCCAGATCTGCCTTTCCCGTCGGCGCTGGTGGAGGGAGATGCATCAATAAGGCGCGGAAGCAGCGTGCTGGCAGCCCTCGCTCTGCTTGAGCAGGAGTGATTGCTGCGCGCGGGGCTGGGAGGCAGGAGGATATCACCCTAATGTCTGCACCTCAGGACACGCCATTAAAAAGGCATCTGCGCTGACACAGATCTGCTGTTTATCAATACCCTGACAAGCGTTTCCCCTGCAGCATGGGAACACCTACACGAGGCGCGGGTAAGCGATGGAGCGGTGGCTCTGCCCGCGGTCCCCGTGCCAGGACAGCCGCGGTGGCACACGCCACGCTGTGTGTCCCCAGCCCCCGCACGTGTGGGAGCAGGTGAGCTGGCAGCGAGTGTAGGTGAATTGGGTGGGAGTGATGTAAAAAGTGCCACTGTTTGATCATGACTGTTCGCAGCTCGGTGCTTCTTTGAGAGAATTTTCTGGCATTTTATATCAAAGATTACTTTTACGTGTAAAAACTGACCTGAACCAAAAGCGAAAGGTGGTGAATATAACAAACCAAATATTTTCAGACTGATAAAAGCAAGATTGCTGTCTGGTTTTTTTTGTTCATTCCCTTAATCAATTTTTTGCCTTTTCCCAGCTTTTTCTAAACTGCAATATCACACTCACCACCCCACCTCCTCCCATCCTTATCTCATAATTCCTACGGCACAGAAAACCTCAGGGTGAGAATGATGTCCACTTCACAGAGCCCAAAACCATGACCACATCCCCTCCCAGTTCAGCTGCAGCCTCCATTTCAGCACGACACAAAAACATATATAATTTTTCAGCCTGACTTTGTGGGGTTCTCCATCCCCTCCTTCCCACCCCTGGTGCCCCCAGCTCCTGCTCTGCACCTGCCAGGGCCAGAGGGTTCACACACCACTGCCTTCTGTCCAGCACACAAATGAATCAGCACTGCCTTAGAACTTCACATTACATGTAGCTTTAGTTAATTAAATGTAAAATCATTGGAATAAAATTATCCTTTCATTAGAAATTAACTCAGTGCTTAAGACTTCAATAATTACTTTTTTCTCCTCAAACCACATACAAAACGGTCAGTTAAACAGTATGTAAAAAAAAAAGTTTAATGACCACAGAGCAATCAAGATTACTATTATTTAAGCACAAGCTATTAACATGTGCAATGAGGTATTAGCTAATAAATTATCTTTATAAAATTAAATTGTAATTTTATCACAAATTTTACAGAGGTTATGAGTTTTAATGGCTGTATTTAGCTGTGGCACTGAGCATGCCGCTTTCCTTCATTACTTCATTAACACTTTGCATTTAGACTCTTCCTTATTATTATTTTAATTTAGGAACAGGCTTAATTGATTTATTTCTCCCCTCTTTGGGAGCCGCTGGGTATCTGCCACTGCCCAAGGGCCAGGTGCCACCACGGCTCACGCTGTGGCTTGGCATTCGTGCCACCGCCAGTGCTGGGACAGCGCAGGGGATTCATCCTCGGACTTAGGGAGCTCAGGATGAAGAAGAATTCCCTCTGGGACATGGCTGCACTGCAGAAGAGCCCTGTGCTGCTCCTCCAGGTGCTGCTCCTGTGGGTGCTGCACCCCAGGCTCAGGGGAGCCCTGTGGCCGCTGCTCCGCACCCGTGCGTGCCCTCTGCACTCCACCTGCATTTTCACGGAGACAAAAGCCATGAGGAGATGCTTCGCACCCTCTGCCAGCACTGGGAGGTTTTTCAGGGCTCCACACTCTGTGCCAGTGCCCCTGGCTCCGCTCGTGGCCACAGCCCCTGCTCTGCTGCGCTGTGGCAGCGCTGGAGCTGCGCTGGGAGCGGCGCACGCCTCTGATAAACTCCTCGGCGAGTTCCCTGCAGACAGATATCCTTGAGACTCACCTCCATCTCCCGCTCGGGTCACAGGGAGATTTAGAGATGGGGAGCTGTAGTTAAGGTCCAGATCTGCTATCTGAACTTGAGTGATGGAGGACACATTCCCGGGACATGTTTATTGTCACCCGGCGGCCCGCAATCCCGCTCTCGCAGAGCCACCTCCATTCCCGGATAATTCATGGGCTGACTCCATGGTGGAGTGACTGATAAGGCCTTCATGCCGGGCTTGCCGGCCACATGTCTCAAGGAGACTCCAGAGGAGCTTCAGCACAATATAAATGTGGCTCCGTGTCAGCCTCAAACCCCTGGAAAATTCCCCGTCTCGAGAGTGCAGCATTTTAAGTAATAAAACCATAGAGAGATTACAACAAAATGTGACAGGAATTTATAGCCCCCTGCATGAACCTTTTACCTTAAGATGGAACAAAGTTGAGGGAAAAAAATTGCGTGGTTCACTTAGGTAACCTTTCCAACCACCCCCACTCAGCTCCTGGTCCCACATTCCTCTTCGCTGATTTAATAGCAGGAAAAAACAGCCAGGCAGGGAACCGGGGAGCAGACAGGCACCGTGCTTTAACCCTCACTGCCTCCTCCCTGCCTGGAGCACCAGGATTCCTGAGCAAAAAGAGCCCCAGGCTGTGCTGAGGGTTGGTTTTAGCCCCTGCTCCTCACTCCTCCTGGGACACCGGGACAGGCTGGCTCACAGGGAGGGCTTTCTTTATCCTTTTATTTAATTTTCCTGAGAGAGACACCAAAATTCCTACAGCACCTCTAATTCCTAATGAAAGAGGGGCTAAGCATGGGCTCGTGTACATGCCCATGCCCTAATGACATGGGCTCTGCTCCGTCCCTCCGTGCAGGGAGGTGTTTTTATTGCCCGTGAAAGGGTCATGCGCCACAGCTAAGCAGATTCCTGGCTCTCCCTGATGCTGGATTTACTGCCACTTTCAGCAATAAACAGTGGAATTAATTCTGAGTTTACTAATCCAAAGAGTAAACAATATCCAGTGGAGACACTCAGGCAAGATAAATGCAAGGGAGTTAAAAGCAAACGGGGTGAAATCATTCTGCTCCCAGCTCAGGAGTCACTGGAGGAGCGTGAAGCCTCCACATACAGCATTATCAAATTGTTAATAAACATTTCTAAAGTCTGTAATATTGGAAAGCTTTTCATTCCAATTCATCACAATTGGGGGTTTTATGCATGAAGCACACTCGGTGCTGAGCGGTGACTTCCCACTGCACAGGCTGACAGTCAGGAAGGACTGGGCAGAGCTGCTGGTTTGAGAACACAGAGCCAGGACAGAGCTGGTGGCCCCTAAAAAAAGGGAGAACTTGTGTCTCCAGTGTAAAAAACCCACCTCCAACAGAGCTGCATTCCCATACAGTATTTTGGATGATATTTTATATTGTCTTGGGTTACTGCTGTGCTTGTTAAATAATTAAAGGCAGAGAATGTGTTATTTACTGTCCATTTAGTGCAGCAGGCCCCGAGCTTCGCTTTGATTTTCAGTCCGGAAGGAGCGGTGACATGGCCCTGGGGAATTCTCCCGCAGCGCTTAATTAGCGTGGCACGGTGCAAACCTGCACCACGGGCTTTATTTGACTCAGAAATAATATTTGATTGTTAATTTTATTGGTTAATAAATTTTTTAAATATTCATTTATATTTTTGCATGCAGTATTTTACAGCTACCAGACATGCAAAGTCAAGTCCGATGGTTTTGGGGACCATTTTAGCAGCAGCACATACTTTCTGTGTGTGAATCAGCTGGAGAAATACAGGAACACCCCAAGCAGGCTGGGGGAGCCTTCAGGGGACAGCTGGTCAGCAGCTGGAGTGGACACTGCAGACACTCTGTCCCTGATATCCTGCGGATGGACCCCACGCTCTGCTGCTGCAGGCTCTGGGCCCCCAAACTGGGAATGTTTTGTTGCCTGACCTGCAGCTACACCCCATTTTTATTATTTCGGCTGCAACCAACTTCTTTTTGAACTTGCAAAGTGCAGGAAATGCAAAGAGTGTGAGGAAAATTCCTGATAAATGAGAACTTCTTCCTACAGAACAGTGTTTGAATTTGTCATCCTCAGACAAGAATAAGTTGGTTCGGTGAAGAAAAGAGTACAAATTATCAGCCCTTCAAAGCTTTCCCATTTAACCACTTTATTGCAATACAACTGCCCATAACATTTGCTTTTAGAGCCCATGATGCTGAGTGTAGTTATTACATTGCATACATAAAAGATGTTTACAATTTTTTATATATATATGTAAAATGTTGATCCCCTGGGCCACATCGATTTGTGCCAGCTTCACGGCTGGGTTGGTGCAGGAATTTCCCTGAGAGATGTGATTAGGCTGCAGGGAACTTTCCTTCTTTTTCCTTTTTTAATCTCCTGCTTACCCATTTAACAGACCTGTCACGGATTCTATTTATGTCAGGATTTTGGGGCGGTACTGGGGTATTCTGAGCTCGGGGGTACACGGCACGCACAGGCTCTGACGCCACGTTTTCACAACGTGCTCTGGCTGTAGGAGGAGCTGGGCTGATTTATTAGCTCTTGGTTGTTTCTGTTGCTGAGAACAGAATTGGGACAAATGCAGGAATTAGCACTTTGGGGGGCAGGGCTCTGCTCCGGGGGAAGGCAGTGCTGGGAGGGCACACTGGAGCTGTTCTTCGGGATTGGCTCAACTTAAACCATCTCAGCCCAAAAGCTGTGTGTGAATTGCTTCAGCTTCTCCCTTTGCCAGGGGCAGGAGCACAGCATCGTCTCCAGAGCCCATCCCAGGGGTGGCACCGTCCCACCACGATCACCTCTGCCACCGCAGAGGCACAGCAGGGACAGGCCACCGCTGGCATGTCCCTGTGCCAGCAGGTCCCTGCGCTGGGAAGGGCCGAGCCTGCAGGGAGCTGTGCGAGAAGTTCCCATTTTTGTAAAGAAGAGACATAAGCAACTGAAAAGACAAATAATTTCCCAGTAATTTGTTTTCTAATGAGCAGCGGGTTGCAATTAAGAGGGTATTCATTCTAAAGAAATTAACTGCTCTCCAACAGAGAAGAAAAAAACAGTTTATAGTTTCAATCTTCAAACTTTGACAAGCTAAACTGTAGAGTGCAATAATAATGGGGGGAATGCTAGAGATTTCTTATAAAAACCCTTGGCAAAATGAATTAAGTGCAAGGAATTGGAAAGTACCAGAGTTAAAGTGGTGGCTCGGCAGAGGGGACCCAAATCAGTGGCTCTGGTGAGGCAGGGAAGGTCACCTGGGGGATGTGCTGCTTCCAGCCCAGGGGGGCAGGGAAGGTGTGGAATCCATCTGGGATGGCAGCGAGAGTGGATATAGGAGAAAACAAATGTACAGTTTATTCACGTGTCCATTGTGTCTCATCCTAGAGCTGATTTGAGAGGAAATAAAAGGCCACATATTGAGATATTCACAGCATTTAAGGAAAAACATGAATACAGCAGCAATATTTGCACTGTTTTCCCTTCCTTGAAGAAAAGCAGAGGGATTTTATCTGTATATTATACATTTTTAAAAGACTCTAAGTGTGATCCAGGATATTAGACACTATTCACTTTCGCACAGGTATATGGCAAAATGGTTTAAACATTTATTAAATATAGAATGATAAAATACCTTGAAGATCACATCCAATCAACACAGTTTCTGCTGTGGAAAATCATGTCTCATTAATCTGTTAGAATACTTTGAACCTACCAATATATAAATGGATAAAAGAGAATATCTTGACATATTTTTAGACTTTCAAAAGGCTTTTAATGAGGTCTTCCCACAGGATTTCTTAGGAAACAAGATAAAAATGGGGGTAAGAGATACAGTAACATTATGAATCAATAAGATGGACTAAGAGGAAGGAAACAAAAGTGGGAGACTGTCAATGTAAAGGGTCACTAGCACTGTGCTACAAGGTTACACACTCAATCTAATGGCATTAATATATTAATTACTGACCTGAAAAAGGAAGCAAGGGTATAGATTAGTTAAATTCAGAAAAGATGAAAGAAATTCTGAGAAATTTGGCCAAGGCAGAAGGATGAGAGCTACCTAATGAAGGCTGATGTTGGTAAATATGAATGCCCCAAACGCCAGGATTTCCCCAGCCTGTAACTGCCCAATCTGGAAAGCTGTTCATTGCAGAGACCTTGAAAAATCTGTGTCCAAAGCCCAACGGCAAATGAGATGTCAGGGACTCAGAGGATGGGAATGAGAAGAGAAAATATTAAACTAGCTGGAGGAGCTCCTGTGGGTGCAGTGAATGTGCTGGTGTGCAATGGGTGTCTCAGAAAACTTCTGTGGGATGGACTGGGCTGAGAGCAAAGAGAGAAATGACCCAGGGAGCTCGGTCTGAAATGTGAGAAACAGTGAGTGTGGTTGGGACAGGCAGAACCAGGAGCTATCCTCACTGCCCTCCCAGCACAGGAGCAGGGACAATGATGGGAGCTCAGAGACGAAAATTCAAAGTATAAGGAATGAGGTTTTCACGTGAGGAGGAGGGGTGCTCTTCACAGAGAGACCACGGGAGCCCTCAGCTGAACACTGGTGGCCCAGAGGGTCCTGAGAGGAGGGACCCCATGGAGCTGCAGTCGGAAATCCATTCCCTGGTGCCCGAGGGGATTGCTCTGGGCCAGGGGCGGCACTGATGCCTGAATGCTGCGGCTCCAGGTATGCAAACACAAATCCCAACTGCACAGCCCCAGCATGGGCAATTCTATCCACGTGTTACAGCATTTATAAAGCTTAATGTTGCATGTTTAGTTTTCTAGATAGTTTCCCTTACTGCTGTCCTGGAAATCCATTCCAATTAGACACCAATATTCAGGCTCCCAACCCAGACAGGGATGCCGTGTGGAGAGGTGACACTGAGTGGTCCCTGCAGGTGCAGTCTTATAAGTATGGCTCACCTCCACAGGCAGTTTATAATAATAATACTTCTCATGAAGCTCCAGTTCTGCTGCCTCCAAATTAGATCTCAGTACTTAAAAAAAAAAAAAAAAAAGGTAAAAGGAGGAAAATCAATGCAAACCCCGTTCCTCCCTTTCCTTGTTCCTCGTGCCTTGCTCCTCCTGCCACCACCCCCCGTGGGCTGGGGGCTCGGGCAGGGCTGCAGGGCTCAGCAGCCTTTCGGAGGCAGCAGGTCCCCAGCACAGGCACAGTTTGCCCAGTGCCACCAGTGCCCGGCAGGGCCACCCTGCAGACCACAGAGAGCTCGGGCAGCTTAATTGTCTTGTTAAATATAAATGGGCTGGTGATTTCTTAAAACTGGAAGAGTGTGGAAAGCCATTAGGAAGAGGATAATACCAGTGGTATTTAAAAATTAAAATCGGCTGTAGCCAATCCCAGCAGCAGCAGCTTTGTCCTTTGGAGCCTGACTTTGACAGTCGCTCATGGATGCTATAAACACAGGGCTGTGCTCGCAGCCAGGCAATAAAGTGACTGGTGCATTTCTTTTTGCTTTATACACCACTGTATTGATTTTGTAGTTTATTTTTTCTTGGAGGAGAAACTAAGGTATTGCGATTTCATTTAGGTACTGCATTATAATTTCCCTGATGATTTTGTCAAATGTTCCTGGAGGAGAACACCTTCTCCCAGCGAGCAGGATTCAAAGACACCAAGCCGACTAATCCATACCTAATTGGATGAAATCGTTATGCACTTTCCCTCCTTTTGGAGGTTTTTTCAGAGTTCCCAGTTCCTTAGGGATCCTAAAAGCCACTGAAGAGGTTATTATAGTATGTCCTCAGGGATGTTTAATACCCTAGCCCTGTTCAGACATGCAAATAATCTAATTCAAAAGCCTCCTAATTAGCAAGCCAGCTACAGTTCTGGATAAGGGGAGAGAGAGAGGCAGGGAGAGAGAGATCTAAAAGGACGGTGCTTTTTCCTTTTATAGGCTGCTATTGTGCAAAAGGCAGCATAATGGATAAAAAGTAATTGTTCTGATTTTAATTGCGATCCACTATTTATAGTTTTGTTCTGTCATCTGAATAATGAGGGGATTTTGTTCCTGCAGCTCGCGCTAAACACGCTGCAACTGCGTCTGCACAGGATGCAGCAAGCGCCTGGCGTCTCCTCTTGGAAACACAATCTTGCCTAGCAGAGATGGTCCAAGCAAAGGATGTTAAGCTCGTTAATGAATTAGCCATTTAATTGACATAATTAGGGATAATTATTTTCTTTTAATCTATTGCCAATTTTAGGACCATTAAACTAAACAACGGTGAAGCAGATCACAGAGGGTCCTGCGCAATCCCAGTGAACGCTCTCGCCCTAAATGAAATGGTTTAAATTTTGGGAATGTGCGGTGGATGGAGCTGGGGGAGGCTCGTGGCTCACCTCGCTGGTCCTGGTGAGGACACAGGACAGCCTGCACCCCCTGTCCCTGGTGACAATGTCCCTGGTGACAATGTCCCGGGTCACTGCAGACAGCCTCTCCTCTGAGGTGCCTGGCAAGGGGACGGTCCCCACCTGAGCCAGCACACCTTATTCTTGCTGCCGTGAGCTCTGCATCCAGGCTGGAGCTGCTCCGCACTGTGCTGCCAAGTCCAGACAAAGATTAAATTTATAAAGACCTGCTCAGTCAGCTGGTGCAGAAGCACAGCGATACCTGGATTCATGAGGAACAAAATGCAGAGAAAACTGAATGCAGGACCGAGGCCAAGGCTGTGTCTGCGCAGAGAGGAAGCATCACAAAGGCTGCCAGGTCCAGGGGGCGTGGGGCAGAGCCAGAGCTGCCCTCGGAGGGGGCAGGAGCAGGACCCCCAGCCCTGTGCCTTCCGCTGCTGCTGCGGGAGGGTGAGAGGCTCCAGGGCCCCTGTGTGAGGAGCTGAGCCCAGAGAAGCACGAGGGGCGAGGCTGGCCCTGGCTTCACACTGCCCAGTGCCACCACTGCGTGCCCAAGCTGGGGCAGTGCCCTGTGCAGAGTGGGCAGCCACTGCATTCCTCCTGGCCAGCCTGGGCCCAGAGCTGTGGCCAGCAGGCTCTGCAGGGCTGGGGACGTTCTGCTGTCACAGATAATATAATATTATGTTAAAATGTTACATGTTATAAAATATAATATAATATAATATAATATAAGTTATAATATATGTTATAATATAATATATTTATAATATTATATTATGTCACATAATATTTGTATTATATGGAAACAATTATTTCTTTCCTGTTGTTGGTTTATTCTCCTAATAGAAAAAAAGACAAACCAGCAAACAAAATCAAACCAGACGATTCCCTACTCCGCCCTCCTCCCTCCAAAAAAACCTTGCTGGAAACAGCAACATTTTAATAACACGTGGCCAAACACTTGCAGGTTTTTAAGGTGCAGCCGAGGTGGCACAGTGGGACAGGCGGTGGCAGTGAAGGTGCAGGGACTGGGCTGGCTGTGCCACCTGCAGCACCAGCACAGACCATCCCCAGGTGTCTGCTGCTGCTGAGGCTCGTGTCCCAGGGTCTGAGAGCTGAGCTCTGCCTCCGCACACAGCACGGGGACAGTGCTGTCCCTCGTGTCCCACTGCTCCCAGCTCTGGGGTTGTGCAGCCGCAGCACCAACCTTCCCAGCTCCCTTCCCTCTGCAGCCCGAGCTCCAGGGCCTGCTCGAGGCGGTGGCTCCGAGGGGCACAGCTTTGGCTGAGCGCAGGGCTTGCCAAGCCCATGTCCCCCAGTGATGCTCACTCTGCTGCACGTGGCACCGCTCGTCACTTCATTATCCTATTAGAGACCCACACAGCACCTGCTCAATTGGAGCCTCGTGTGCTAGCAATTAATATGTTATGCCCTGATTAATTAGCAGGGTTAATTATGATTGCTGTTGCTTAAACCTATGTAGAGAGAGACGGCATCATGTTGCAGCGATGGCAGAGCCGAGGATGCGCCCTGGGAATTGGGACCAGCGGGTGTGAGCAGCAGCCGTCCCGGCAGGACGCCCTGCTGGCTCATGCTGCGCCCTGAGCTGGGCAGGGACACCTCTGCTGGCCCTTCCAGGGTGGCACCTCCCTCTTCCTTTGGGAGCTGAACCCCAACAGCTGGTCCTGCAGGCGCTGAAGGGATCGTAGCCTTCTGGGGGTGTTCACATTTTACCCAGTGTAACTCCAAAGTGAGTTATTTACAAACATGAGAGCGATCCCCAGACCGGTGCCAGCCCTGGGCTCAACAGGTTCTCTGGGCTTGCCCTGTGCTCAGGAGTTTCTGGCCAGTTTTCCCAGGCAGGCACTGGAGCCACGGACAGCTCCAGCTCCATCGGAGAGTGCTGGGCAAGGGCAGCACAGCCACGGGGCCAGGGCTGCTCACGAGGGATTCCTCAGCTCCACAGTCACAAAAGCTGGCTGGGAACCACGGGGCAGGCTCCAATCTGGCACACAGCTGAGCATCTCCCATTTCCCATTAAGGTTTTGATTTGTCTGTGCATGAAATAGTGAGACTTGGGGTCTTTTTGGCAGTTGTGAGTGAGAGATGACCACCCTTCTCATTGACTTATCCCTTTGAAGCTATCATCACTCATTTCTCTTGGGAAGAGAATGTGAGGCACTGGTAAATAATATAGGGTTGTGTATTTCTTTATCTCCCATAGTGTGTTGTCTCCTACATGCTGTTCTGCTCTAACAACATCCATCAAGACAAATGCATACCTGAGAACAGCCTCCCTCAAACCTCAGAAATCTGTTTCTGAGGTCACCAGCTATACAGAAAAGACAAAGAAGAAACAAGAAGGAAATTGCACAAACAATTAAACATTTTTTTCCAGCGACAGAGAGGACTCCCCTTGTCTGCACAAGGCAAGCACCAAAATAAGAATGCCACATCTCAAACACAAGGCAATCTATTATTCTCAGAGCAGTAACATGATACATTATCAGCCACCTTATCCTAGCAAAATGTATCATTACCTGCACTTTCTGCACTTTCCAGATCAATCCACTTTAAAAATGTAGTAATATAGAAGGGTATTAGGTACTAGAAAACTCATTATGAAAATGGCGCACTCAAATTCTTTAAAGGTGATATTTCATAAAATATACTATGCCTAGCTCTTGGCTCAATCATTCTTTTTAATAGCTCCATAGCAGCCAGAAAATAAAGTATTCATGAAGATTGAAGAAGATGATCCCATGAACTTCAATTTAATTGGTGCAAATTAAAACGATCCATCTTTTCACGCTGCCCGTCTATCTCCAATCATCAGTGCACCGCACGTCCAGCACCCTGATTACAATTATCTTTTAATAGGAAAACTTGTCACTTTTTGTGTGATTTACATAAGCTTGCACAAACTTACTGGTATCATTTAGGGTTGGTATGTATGATTTTTTTTCCCTTTCAAGTCCCCTGGTGTAGTTGGGGGAGGGGGGGCCCAGAGGTGAGGTGAGCTCTTGGCGGGGGGCTCATTTACTGCACTTAAAGCCTGGACTTGTACAAGAAGAATGCCAGAACGAAGCCTTCAATACATCTTCATCCAGCAGACCTCCCCCCAAAGAAGTGCTAATGCAGTCAGATTTCATGGTGTCTTTGCAATGACCATTGCAATTACAATACAAAAACCTAGATGACATTTTGACTTTTAATTAGGAGGGAAATGATGCTGGTCCCTGCTGATGGCTCTCTCTCTCCCTCCGACTGCTCCTAGCACTCCCATCCTGAGAAGGTACCCTGCAGGGTTTAATAAGCCATCAAATCATAGTGGTGTGGGACGTATTCTCAAGAGTTCAAATAAAATTACCATAAATGTATGTTTACTGTTCCTGGCCTAGCGTCTGGGATCTGGCTGAGGGCCCTCCAGCCAGCAGCAGCACAAAGCACCCACAGTATTAATTACTGTTGCTATCATTATTACTATTTTCTTTGTGATGACCACAATCCAACGGCGAGGATGCTGCGGAATGATTCATTGCCTGAAGCCATTTATGTATAATACGTTTCAATTTTTTTTCCTTATCTTTGAAAGGCAACCCTCCTTATCACAGATGGCTTCTATCCCTTAAGATGTTGGGAGATTTAGCTCTGTCTTCTGAGGCTGGGTTTTCCTATGCACGGAAATAATGAGCATTGTTTAGCTGCTGTCCATGTGCTCCCTGATAGCGTTCACCCCAAAGGAGAGCATGGGAGCCTGCAGAGTGGCCTGTGCCTTCCCCAGCTCCCACTGAACCCACTCACACCTCCGCTGGAGCACAGGGGACAGTGTTTAATAAGCTCTAATTTCCAGCTCCCTCTCCTCCCCAGCCCTGGGAGCGGCTGCGCTGCCTCGCCGAGGCCCCCGTGGAGGTCATCAGCCTGCGAGTATTAAACTTTTTAGCACATCCACTGCAGTGCAATTTTTAGGACTCCTTTGCTGGCAGAGTTCAAATGAAACTCATGGCTGATCTCATTAAGCACTTGTCTCATTTTGGTGCATGAATATTAAACAGGAACATGTGTGAGCAGGACGCTGCAGAAAGAACATTTTTCCTCTCAGCAGTGCCTGACGCAGCTGCCGGCGCGGCCGGACTGACGTCCCGGGGGTCCAGCCCTGCCTCCCACGGCGCTGGGCAACAGCTTGGGGGCAAGAGCTCCAGAGCTGCTGCCCAAAGGCAGATGTTCTCTGTGCCCCGAGCTGCTGGGGGAGGAGGAATGTGGGCAGTGTAAGGGATGCATCCTCTGCAGTTCTGGGTGAAGGGTATTTGGGAGGGTGTGCCGTGGCAGAAGAGCCCCCCACACCTTCCCTGCGCCAGGTGCCAGTGCTGAGGGGCAGGGGCTGCTCGGTGAGGCAGGACCATGGGGCAGTGGCAGCGGGGTCAGTCCAGTTCCCCTTCCTCCCACACCTCAGGTGACCCTCCACTGCTGCCCAGGCAGAGCCCCAGAGCTCTCCCCATCAGTCTTTTGTCACAGCCAGCACCACTGGCCACCGTGACCCAAATAAACTCCAATCCACTTGATCTATCAGGGAAACGTGCGGTGCTGACCTGCCATAAATCCCCAGGTGGCAGGAGCGGCGCCCACACCTAGTCCCTCCTGGCCCCGGCCAGCCGCCCACCTGCCACGCTCCCCGGTAAGCAGGTAATCATGAGCTGCCACCGAAAGGTGACCCATTACCGTGATGGATTTGGTGTGAAAAACAAATGGACTGAGACCTGCGGATTGCTGTCCTTACTGCACCTTGGCCTTTTGTTCTGTCATATCAATATCCGCACAGGGCCTCATTACACGCGGCTCCCGAGCCCTGACAGCAGCGCAGGGTCAGCTCTGCGCTCGCTGCCACGGCCAAGCTCACCGGGACACGCTGGACACACAGCCCCAGCGGGCACTGCCCGGGACACGCTGCCCACTCTGCTGCGGGCACAGCCCAGGACACACTGCCCACTCTGCCATGGTCACTGCCCAGGACACACTGCCCACTCTGCTGCGGGCACTGCCCAGGACACACTGCCCACTCTGCCATGGTCACTGCCCAGGACACGCTCAGCAATTGAGTGCACTCGCTCTTCCCTCCTCTGGGGAGGCTCAGCCCCCTCGATGGTGAACGGCTTGGTCCCACCAGCCCCTGACAAGCAGCTTTGGGACTGAACTGTGCTCGGAACGAGGCACAGCCCAGCCACCCCAGCCGTGCTCACTGCAGCACCCCAGGAGCTGCTGCCACTGGGAGGGAGCGATGTGGGGACGTCTGCCATCACCACAGGGAGGAGAAGGAGGAGGAGAAGGGAGAGCCAGCAGAGCTGACCTTGAGGCTGCCTGAGATTGACCCTGAAGCGGCGAGATTCTCCATTCTGTTCACAGGCACTGTCATCTCTCACCTTGCAGCGAGCGCTCTCCTTGCCCATTTATCATCACAAATGTTTCTATTTAGGCTTATTTGTTTGTACAGTTAAGCCGTGTTACATTTACACCAAGAAGAAGGACAAATTGTGATTTTATCCAATGTTAGATCATATCACTCCTTGCTACAACTTTCACAGCATTAATAAGGATAAAGGGAGACTTTGGAGAAATTCAATAATACAGCACATGTGATAACAGCCCAGCCAAGTGCTCTGGGGAGGGAGTGAATTCCACAGCGGAGCCATGGCTGTGGCTGCTCCTTTGTGCCCATCTCATCTCCCCAGGAAGGGATTTCTGAGCTGGCTGAACGTGGCAAACACAGTTCCAGCAATGAGGTCTTGCTCATTATGCAACATTAGTCTGCGCTCTGGAACCCCCCATTCCCTGAACAATACCTTGCTCTTACACAAAACACCAGATGCCTGTGGAGTTCCCAGCTCATCCCACCAGCACTCACCAGGTACAGAAATGGGCTTTTTATTGAAATACGAAAGTGGTGGCAGACACGTGCCAGAACCGTGGCAAGTCTGGGAAAGCAGAGCACACAATGATGGAGAGCAGAACCCAGGAATCAGAAGTGCCAGGATGGACTGGAGTGCCCAGAGAGAGGCCACTGCCCAGAGCCCTGGACATCCCCAGGAGCTCCCAGCACCCACTGCTGTCAGGCAGAGCTCTGCAGCTCCGTGTGCCTTGACCCTCTGTCACCTTGGGCCCGGCATGGAAGGGACCAGAAGCAGCTGTGCAGATGTGCCAGCTTGTTCATGGAGGGAGCATCTTCACTAGCACCTCTGTGCTTCCCAGTGTCCATCCGAAGCTGCTCCTGGCCCAGGAGAGCTTGTTGCCCTCCCATGCCACTGTCAGGCACCAGCACCCACACACAGAATTCCATCTAAAGGAAAAGTCTCTCTGGGGACTGACACACCTTCCCGGGGGAGCTCCCAGCAGGTGCAAATCTGTACCAAAAACCTGCTGTGCTGGGACAAGTGTTCGCTCAGGCTCCTGTCAGTCAGGGGCCTGCCAGGGCTGTGCCACAGGCTCCCCTGCTCCCTCGGCAGAGCGCCGGGCAGGGGACAGCCACCCAAGGGTCCCTTTTCCGGAGGGTGGCCACTCTGGGGTCACTCCTGCAGGTGGCCGCCCCGGGGTCCCTCTGGGGGTGGCTGTGCAGGAGCACGCTGCCTCTGCGCCGGCTGGCTTTGGCCTGGGAGCTCCTGCCTCAAACCAATCATCATTTATGTTATCCTTACAGCCGAGGGCACGGACCTTCAATCATTCTTCCTAGTTAGACACAATCATCAGCCAGATTTGTCTTGTTTAGCTGAAATGCATACACAGTAACTACACAGCCCTGCGGATGCTCCGTGGATGGTTTGCTAATCCTGCAGCCGAGCACTCTCCCGCCCTGCTTGTGCTTTAAAGGGCCAGGTTTGGCTCGAGGGCAGCTCTCCTCCTCGCCAGCTCGCTTTCTAGGAACACGGCTGCTGCTTCGGAGCGCATCCAGGCATTTCCAGGAGCAGGAGGCTGTGCCAGCCCTCGGCAGAGCTCAGCCCTGGCAGGGTCCTCATTCCTTACGCGGATTCCGAGCAGCCCCGAGGGGGCACGGGGGGCTCGGCAGCCCCGGCGGAGCGGCCGTGAGACGCGCCCGGGGCTGGGGACAGTCCCTGCCGGGCGCTGGGGACAGTCCCTGCGAGGCGCTGGGGACAGTCCCTGCCGGGCGATGGGGACAGTCCCTGCGAGGCGATGGGGACAGTCCCTGCCAGGCGATGGGGACAGTCCCTGCCAGGCGATGGGGACAGTACCTGCCAGGCGATGGGGACAGTCCCTGCCGGGCGATGGGGACAGTCCCTGCCAGGCGATGGGGACAGTACCTGCCAGGCGATGGGGACAGTCCCTGCCAGGCGATGGGGACAGTCCCTGCCAGGCGGTGGGGACACGCCTTGGCGACAGCGGGTCCTGCTCGCCCTGGGCACTCTCTCCTCTAATCCATCTCGTCCTGCTCCGCTCCTGATCCCGGCGGCCTCGCTCGCCGCCCGCCCCGAGGGGACACCAGCCATGGGTGCAGCCCCTGCTGTCACACGGCCACCACGGCCCCTTTCACACACACATATTTCCTAATTTTTTTATGATCAGCTGAAGATTTCTTTTTGCATCTGCCAAGGAACTATTTTCACAAATAAGTATGTAAATCCTCTGTAAATGTATGCTAATTACTTATTTTAATTACAATGTAAATAAGTAATTACTGAATAATTTTAAAGTATTTACATGGGGTTGTGTGATTTAAAAGCTAACTTGTTGGAAGTATAAAAACTATAAATTTTATGGTAATTATGCCACAATTTATACACTGTGGCCAAATACAATTTCCTTGTGCTTCGTAAGAGATAAATAAATATGTAATTCCCCAGTAGTTACTGCAGAACAACAAAACTATTGCATGGTGATTTTTTCCCTTTTATGTGAAAAATGCCCATGCACCAAACTTATTTCAAGTCAAGACTTTTCACAGGGATAATGAAAATCCATCCACGAGATCCTGAGAAAGTTCTGAAGGAGAAGTAGGGAGGATTCTGAAGGAGGTTGCTAAAAAGGGTGGAAAGATAGAAGGAGGAAAAATGGCATAAGGGCCCCTGGCTCTGCCAGACGTTTCTGCCAGGTTGAGGGGGCCTGTGCCATGCTGTGCCTGTGGGCGCAGGGCTCCAGGGACCCCCAGCCCTGGCCCCCAGCTGTTGTGGCTGCAGTTTCCTGCAGGAGCTGATGCAGGAGCAGAGCTCGGCAGGAAATTGGCAATCAAAAGGTGAGTTTATAAACAGTTAAATTATATTTCCTGTGGGGTATTTTTTTATTAATTTCATTGCAATAATACATTAAACACCAGCACTGTGAAAATTAGTGTTAATGAACATTAAATGTGTTGGACAATTTAAATGGTGTGTATATATCACCTCTCTTATTATTGGGATTGGCCCAGTGGTAATATCCTTTTATCGATCCTCTGCCTTTCTCCTTGCCTCCGTCCCTGTGGAAGTGGCCATGAAGGACACTGTAAGCGCAGAGCTATCAGAGACATAATCTTTTAGCACTTTAATAACACTGCAAGCAGCCATCACCCACCAGCCCTTAATAACTGTCTCCGTCAGCTCTTTAGAATTTGCAGATTACACAGTCCTTCTAAATCTTCCCTGAAAAGGCCGCGCGCATTAGCGAGCTACCTGGCGTGCTCCCGCACCGCCCTCGCCGGGCAGGCCCGCACGGAGTCCCAAAATAGCTGCGGTGCAGCCTCCTCGGAGCGGGGAGGACACGGATCTGTATATAGATCTAGTGCTGCGGCGGGGGGCTGTGCCCGTGCCCGTGCCCGTGCCCGCGCCCGTGCCCGTGCCCGTGTCCGTGCCCCTGCCCGTGCCCGTGCCCGCGCCCGTGCCCGCGCTGCTGCGGAGCGCCGGGAATGAGCTCTGCTCGGGAGCGCCGGTCCGGGAATGCCGGTCCGGGAGCCGGTCCGGAGTGCGGGTCCGGGAGTGCGGGTCCGGGAATGCCGGTCCGGGAATGCCGGTCCGGAGTGCCGGTCCGGAGTGCCGGTCCGGGAGTGCCGGTTCCGGAGTGCTGTTAATGATGTTTGCTCGGGAGTGCCGGTCCGGGAGTGCCGGTTCCGGAGCGCCGGTTCCAGAGTGCCGGTTCCAGAGTGCCGGTTCCGGAGCGCCGGTCCGGGAGCGCTGTTAATGATGTTTGCTCGGGAGTACCGGTTCCAGAGTGCCGGTTCCGGAGCGCCGGTTCCGGAGCGCCGGTCCGGGCGCGCTGCCGCCCCGGCACGGCCACGGGCGCGTTCCCGCGGGCATTCCCCGCGGTCATTCCTCGCTCCCGCGGCACCGCTGTCCCCACGGCCACCGAGGCACCGGCCTGGCTCTGGGGCGTCCCCGCCCCTCTCGTGCCACACTCCCAACACTTCCCCGGCAAGCTGCGCGTCGCCGATGTCACGCCAGTCCCCAGGTCAAGAGGCCATCGAAATCCCGCACGCCCTGGGTCCCGCACCCACACCTGCCCCAGCCATGGCCGGGTGCGCACAGACCCTCCGGGGTTTGGAGCAGCAGGGCCAGGCCCTGGCACAGGTGCCAGAGAAGCTGTGGCTGCCCCTGGACCCCTGGAGGTGTCCAAGGCCAGGCTGGATGGGGCTCGGAGCAGCCTGGGGTGGTGGAAGCTGTCCCTGCCCGTGGCAGGGGTGTGGAATAAAATCAGATTTAAGGTCCTTCCAACCCAAACCAGGCTGTGATTCGATGATTCAGTGATTGACTGTAAACCCAGAGCCTCGCCTGGGGCTCTGAGGGCTCAGCCTCAGGGCTCTGTATCTGCTCAAAGATTTTCCTCCCAGCCAGCAGCCAGTGGGTGACCCTGGATCAGGCACATCCAGCACCGAGAGCAGATTCATGAATTTCCTCAGCAGTGTAACACCAGAGCTTCGCAAATGCAGGTTAAACCACCTGCACGCTCTCGCTGCAGGGACGTGCTAATATCCCCATTGGGGAGCCAAGATATTTTTATGCCTCTGCACTCATCTCACATCTGAGTTTTGCTAATAACTAGATTTATGCGGTGGCACAGCTTTAAAAGAACAGGTTAAGGGGAGAATTGATCTGTATTCAGGAATGCCGAGTACCTGGATTAAGATGCTTTTTCCCACCCAGAACACTCAGCATTTCCATAGCTTTGCACATGTTCCAGGCACGGGCCCCACTCTATTGCTTTCCTGGTAGATTATATAGCTATTCCAAAGGATTTTAAAAAATTAATGAAAAAATGGCTGTGAGATCTGTGGGATGTGGGATGCCTCCATCCACCAACATTTCTGCACTGCTGGAATTAGTTTCACTGCACTGGAGTATGAGCAAAGACAGAGCCTGAAAGCAGTTCCCATCGAATTCTGGCAGGTTTTCAGAGAATTTGTGAAATGTCCTTTCTGAGGACTGGCCAAGACACTTTCAAGCCTTTCATCTGGAATATGAAGGAGCACAGTAGGTGCTTTGAGTAGGTTGTTATAAAAATTGCTGACATAACAGTGTATGTCTGCTCCAAACCTGTCCGCAGATATGGAATTCCTAAAATTATCTCTCTGGCTCTCGGTGCATTATCTGCTTGTTCAGGGCTCTGTAAAGGACTCAGGCGGAGGAAGCTCCAGTGAACCCTGCCCGGGAATGGCTACAGGGCTGGGGATTGCAGCCATTGCCTGGCAGCACAGGCAGCATTTTAATTGTATTTTTTCTAAATTTCTGTTGTATAAAGAATTCAATTTGGTTTATTGTTTGCGATTCATATCCAACATTGCAGAGTAAATTTAATACACAGTGGTTACACTTGAAAGTGGTCTAGTTAATAAAATGCATAAAAATAAATAGGAAAATCAATGCTTTTGTTAATATTCTGTCATTTTTACACATTTTAAAATTCATAGCAGCTCTAAGAGCACAGCACGAGTATAGTGGGCTCTGGTTTCGTAAAAAGCTGAAGATGCTGAGCAGACAAAAATATTCTTCAAAAGTGAGATTAGAGAGCCAGGACACTGTCTTAGGCAAAAAATTGCATTTTTTATGGTGTTAGCCTGGCTGTAGCTTCGCAGTTTGCAATTCTTCTGTCCACAGAGAGGAAAAAATATTTTGTCAGAATAATATAGTGAAAATTAAAAGCAAATAAACAAAAAAATTTTGAACTTGGCTTGTGGAAATCTACCCCACACACGGTTAAGATTCCCTCTCTAGAATTCATGCAATTAGAGAGGTAACTGTCCTCCCGTGTCTGCAAACATGGAGATCCACAATAAGACGAAGCTGGAGGAGGAAATCCCATTTTCTTTGTGACTTTTTAAACCACACAGTGTTAACAGCCACATGGAAAATCTTTCTCATTAACACCTAGGGCTCAGGGGAAATGTTGTCGACGAACGCCTTATTGCATATAACCCCAAACCCTTTAGGACCTTGAGACGCTCAGACGAACTGGAGTAATGACCTGGAAATAGTCCTCTGGGCCTGCTGCAATAATGATGTGGCTGGCTGTATTTTTTTAATATGAGGAAAGAGATTAAAGAAAATAACAGCCCTGCTTGACTCGTTCATTATTACTGAGGTGAAGTGACCACTAAGAAATGATGACAGAAACCTTGCTCACCAGTCACCAGGCCCAAATGGGGCTGTGGAGGTTTCCGACACAGCCTGCCTGAAGGCAGCATAATAAATTCAGACATTATCTGATATGGATGCATCATAATGAAAAATAAATTTGCAAAACAGTCTGATATGAGTTAATCCATAAAGTATTTTATTACTTCATTTTCTTACATTGAATCCATCATGTGTTTTTCTGGCAGCACATTTTTAATTACTTTTAATTTAAATATATGCGTCCACTGCTCAGATTGGTTTTGACACTGGTGAAAAAAAAAAAATAAAAGAAAGAAAGCAATTATTGTCCCTCTGCACCATGCTCCTTCCCCCGCAGACAGCGCGGTGCTCAGCCAGGGCTGGCACGGGGACTGTCACTGCTGAGCATCTGTCCCCAGGCCCTGGCGGGGCTGGCGGGGGTGACACTGGGTGCCCACAGCTCCTTCCCCTTCATTCCCACCTTGAGCAGTGGCTCCAGCACCTCATCCTCCGGAGCAGCTCCTCCAGAGCCAGGGCTGCTCCCCAGCAGCTGTGCCCGGCTGGCCGCGGCGCAGGGCGAGGGCTCGGGGCCGTGACAGCCACGCTGGGCGCATTCATTACTACTGATGCAAAAATGACCATTAAGGAATGGTGACAGGGCCCTGCTCATTTGTGGCTGGGACAAAGCGCCGCTGCCCGGGGCTGCCTAATGAAATCTGAAACCATCACATTTATTTGTCATATGGGTGTAACACATTTGCTGAGCGGTCTAATAAATGTAATAATCCAAATATTCCTCCAGTTCTTTTAGAAGAAATACATTTATTGCCTGTGAAGCCTTCTAATAACATTTCTTTACCAGTTCCCTGCCTGCTGTGTCCCCTCGCCATGCTGGGAGAGGGCTGTGGCCACCAAGAGAGGAAGCCCAAACTCTCTGGAGTCAGCAGAGCTGCGAGGAGCTCCCTCAGCAGCACTCACGGTTGGCACAAAGCTGTGGTTTTATCCTCACACATCGCCCTGAAATAAACCCTGAGCTTCTCCATCTCTTGCAAATCCATTGGGATTCAGGTTTTGGGCCAGCAGGTGTTCCCACAGCAGTGAAGGGGAGCAGGGTGCTGTGCCAGGGTGGGAGTCCCTGACAGCCCCGGCAGGGAGGAACCCTCACGGCCCCGAAGGTGTCCCCAACGCCATGAGCACTGTGCCGCAGGGTCTGTGCCACTCTGTCCTGGCTGCCCTGGGGGCACAAATGCCAGGGGCTGTGCTGAGTCACAGAATCACAGAATCCTGGAACTGTGTGGCTTGGGAGGGACCTTAAAGATTGCACCCCTGCCATGGCTGGGGACACCTCCCACTGTCCCAGGCTGCTCCAAGCCCTGTCTGACCTGACCCTGGACACTGCCAGGGATCCAGGGAGAGCCACAGCTGGCCCAGGGCCCTCTGAACAATTCCATGGCAGTTCTTGCCAGCTGTTCTTGGCAGAACTGTGTTCAGGAGCTCTCGGAAGGGCTCTGTGTGAGGCCACCGTGTCCCCTCAGCCAGGAGCTGAGGACATGGGGCTGAGGCTGTCCCTGTGCCCAGCCACAGCACCAGGACACTTCAGCCACCAGGACACTTCAGCCACCAGGGCCCCTCGGGCCAGGGCTCCACCAAACTAAAGGAAGGTTTGTTGTGTACGAAACCCTGTGGGGCTCCCGAGGGAGCGAAGGAGCAGCAAATGCTTTCCCTGGCACAGGGAAACTCTGAGCCTGAGTGGCACAGTGCCCTGGGTGGCACCAGGTCGCTCTGGCACGTCGGAGGCGGCTGAACACCAGCTGCCAGCACACTCAGGGTCTGTGAGCCAGGGAGGAGCCTTGGGTACCCCTGGTGATGGCCCACCTGCAAAATATGGCCAAATTCAAACATCTCCCATGGTCCCTCCCCATAAACAGAGGATTTCCTGTGCCCGAGATGCCAGGGCTGGTGCTGCTGGTGGAATCAAGAGGCAGACCCCTGTGTTAGCAGAGTGTGAGCCAGCATTTCACACACCACCACGCCAAACAGAACTTCGATATGCTGGGCAAATATTGAATTCTATTGGTTTAATTTAATTAAAATTTATTAACCTTTTATTAAACATATACCCTCATTAAAATTCTCAGTCCTGTCTCCTACAACAGCCCAGCCATATTCTCATTTCCAAGCTCATTAAATATCACCCAAAGAGAACCTATTTCTTAAGCACTGATTGTTGATAAACTATAATATTAACCCCGGCATGTCTCGGAGACTTTGGAAAGGAGACAAAATGAAATCCAAACACGAGCCCTGGTGCTGCTGTTTGGAA
Organism: Acanthiza pusilla; assembly: GCA_036630365.1. Lineage (NCBI taxonomy): Eukaryota > Metazoa > Chordata > Aves > Passeriformes > Acanthizidae > Acanthiza > Acanthiza pusilla. The sequence goes on from JAXCHO010000028.1 coordinate 623,715, forward strand.
AGGAATCCAGGGAGGAGAGAGGTGCAGGTTTAGCTCTCTGGGACACCACCCAGAGCAGCGCCAGCCTCTGCAGAGCTCAGGGGCTCGGTGCCCACATGGCCAAGGCTTGTCCGGCTCGTGTTGTGGTGACAGCGCTCAGCCCAGTGCCACCAGCTGCCCCCTGCCCAGTGCCACCAGCTGCCCCCTGCCCAGTGCCACCAGCTGCCCCCTGCCCAGTGCCACCAGCTGCCCCCTGCCCAGTGCCACCAGCTGCCCCCTGCCCAGTGCCACCAGCTGTCCCCTGCCCAGTGCCACCAGCTGCCCCCTGCCCAGTGCCACCATCTGCCCCCTGCCCAGTGCCACCATCTGCCCCCTGCCCAGTGCCACCATCTGCCCCCTGCCCAGTGCCACCGGCTGTCCCCTGCCCAGTGCCACCGGCTGTCCCCCACCCGCAGACCGCCCCGAGCGGAGGTGACAGGACCCAGCTGTTGTCCTTGGCTCTGTCAGTGCTCCCTGATGTCCTCAACTCCTTTGGCTCATTCTCCAGGAGCATCCTGTCCCCACCAAGGTCCTGTGGCCCCTGTGTCCCGGCACAGGTCGGGTCACAGCAGCCCCCTGCTCTCTCTCCAGCACCCCAGAGCGGCAGGACCCCACAAACCAGCCGGGCTGACCATCTGGGCTGGCAGAGCCATCCTCAGCCAGGCCTGGCACAGCCCTCGGGCTGCGGCAGGGCCAAGGGTCAGAGGCTGCAGCCCCCATGAATATGGAGCGGTGTGGAGCACAAAATTGATTTTGGGGGAGTGGGAAGGGCCGAGCGTGACAGAGGTCAGCGGGCTGAGGGATCTCTCCGGAGAGCAGCTGCTTCCCTTGCAGGGGGGACAGGGGGACAGGTGCCAGCAGAGACCGAGCACAGGGCTCTAAAAATGGGCTCTGTCACTGTGCTCTGCCGTGCCCTGCTCCCTCACCTCCACCTTCGCCTGGAGCATCTCCAGCAGCAAGCGCCTCTCCGAAAATTATGAGACTCCAGAAATTCAGACAAAATCATTGTGTTGTTTTGTTGCCTTTGCAAAGCCAAGTCTTTCATTTCGGCATCTGGGGATGGCTTTGGAAATCTTGTCCTCTGTGTTCCTAGAGCTTTGCCCTGTGATGCCATGCGCTGGTTAACACAAATCCCAGGCACAGCATGCCCATTGTGATGGTGCCTTGGGCCTTCCCCAGTGCCCCGTCCATTCTCTTTTAGACTATTGAAATTCCCAGTTTTCCAGCGGTACAGTGACCAGGCCTTGAAACCCAGCCCTGTGTCCTCCAAATCACAAAACGTGGGGAAGAGATGGTCCTTTTGCAGGTGCTGGGGAAGCTGGGTCCACACTCAGCTCACCATGGAGCCACTGCTTCCACTCAGGGAGCAGCCACTGACCAGAGCCTCCCCCGGGCACAGACACCCTGCCTGGTGCCCAACGTGACCTTGCTTAGTGCAGACAAATCCACGTGCAATGGCTGTAAGAAAAGATATGTTAATTGCGCCACATAAAATCTGTGATTACTCTTGCTAGTCTGTCAAAGCTGGGAAATACTGACTATTGTGGAAGGATACCATTTGCTGCTGCATCTGTGGAGCTGAGGCGAGCACCGAGTGCTGCTGGCCACGGAAAGCATCTGCAGAAGGAGGGAGAGCAGAGCTGCAGGGAGGGGCAGAGGCTGCAGGGCTCTGGGGAAGGACTGAGCAGGTCCAGCAGGGCAGGGCGTGGTTTTGGGACATGTCCCAGAGAGCAGGACAGGCTCATTGCTAGCCACAGTGTGGCTGCGGTGGCCATCCTGCAGGGCCACAGACGGGTGCTCACTAGCCGTGGGAAGAGCCAGAGGGGCAGAGGAGCTGTGGGACAGTGACACCAGAGCCCCAGCGCTCCTGGCCCCAGAGCACAGCCTGTGCTGGCCCCGAGCAGCCTCCCCTGCTGCAACCACAGCCTGGGGCAGGAACTCAGGGTGTGAAAGGAACGCTTCACTCTCTGCTTTCAGCCTGCTCTGAATCTGACATCTCTTCCTCGGTCCTACAAAAGCTGCTCAGCACATATTTCTGGCACCTTCATCCTATCACAGCAGAATGACCCGAGCCTGTACAGGAGGTTTTTATTGATACAGACTGGGTGTGTGTATATCACTTGTGGCGTCATCCCACCCGTTAATAAGATTAAAAGCCACTGCTTGCATGTGCCAAGCTTACCAAATCATTACCTGCTGTATATTAAGTGTTTCATTGCATAAAATGACATCATGTTTATCCCTGCAGCATTAGCATCTCGTCCGTGGTGTCACAGTGGTAAACACGCGTGATATCATCAGTCATCGTGGGGACTTAAAATCAATTGCTCTCCCTGCACCCTCTTGTACAGAGAGGAGCACAATACATTAATGAACTTGAGCAAGAACCTAAGTGACAAGATGAAACAGCATAAATAATATCACTTAAAATGTGTTATCTATAACAATGAAGTGTCTCAAATAATAGAATTATGGATTCCAAAGAGGAAAGCAAGTTATTGAAATTCACACCATGGGAGCATCAGTGTGTGCTCATCAACAAAATCACCTATAAATTAATCTGATTTAATGTTGGATGTAGGTTGTATAAGACACCAACATCACTAATCAGCTTTATTTTATAAACATGTCCCATTTTACAATCTATTTGCCTGCATAACTTGACTAAGCAAGAATTTAAGATGTGAGTCAAAAATTTTTCCCCTTGCCTTATGATAATTTCACTTAGACCCTTGTAAGCAGTTCTGTTGGCAACTTATTAGTCCCATTATTTCAGAATTTTCTTCAATGAACCATTTTTTAGCTATCAAAACATTTAGTTCCAGCTGACTTCAATGATATAGACTTCAGACCAACTGAATTTATGAGTTTAACAAGATTACATAGTCAAATAGCCATTCCTTACCAAGTTCATATTTCTAAATAAACTGTCAAGGTACAGCCCAGAACAAAGTCTATTAGAAGAGGACACACAGAGTCCATTGACTTTAACTGTATTGATTATGGATAATTATTTGGTCTCTACTGTCTTCTCACGTCTTTACAAATTTTCTCTGGGCAGGCTTAAACTTTATTGTTTACTTCTCAAAATGAGGGAGAAGGACAAGGACAAAAATGCTTTCATCTCCCCTTAACCATCATGAAATCACGCCATGCCCTGTGGCAGTGTGAAGTTATGGCTATCTCGGAGCGAGAGCATTCATAGCTGGAGGTGGATTATTTGCAAAATCAAAGCCAAGCCGGATGACATTCTGTCAGGATAAACAAACCGTTCAACCACGAGACCATGAGTACTGACCAGAAAGAAGAGGAATATCTTGCACCTCCCGTATCAGGCGGTGAGAGGCAGACAAAGCCCAGGGCGCGATGGCTCCTTGGCACGGCTGAGCAGCACTGCGGCCCCTGTTCCCTCGGCTGGCAGGGGACACCCTGCTCCTTGTCCCCTGCCCCGGCAGGCCACCCGAGCCACACCACCAACACTGCTGTGACCGTGCAGCTGGCAGCAGAGTGTCCTTCTGCGTGTCGGCTTTGGGCTGGAGAAGCACCGGGGGCATTGCCATGTCCCGGGAGCTGGTGCTCCCTCCCACCCTCAGCAGGAACCCTGCCCTCTGGGCAGGGCTGGGACTCCAGGCTGGGGGTCCTCCTGCAGATCCTCTGTGCCAGGAGACCCCCAGGGCTCCTCCCAGAGCCACCCCACCCACCCCACTGTGGCCATGAGCCACCATGGGCCCCACTGCTGCCAGGCCCCCTCGCCCTCCCGCTGTGCTCAGGGACACCCTGGCACAGTTGTGGGGCTCCCCTCTGACCCCATGCTGTCTGTTTGTCACCAAGGTCCCCTCCCAGGGATCCCTTCCCCTGCCCCACATGGGCTCTGTGTGTCTGTGGGGCACATGGACAGGAGGGCAGCCTGCGGTGCCAGGGCCCCCAACCTCCTGGCCAGGACCGTGGGGTGATGGAGGCAGCAGGAGACACCTCCCTCCACCCGCCAGGGTCTCCTCATCCCTGGCCGGGGTCTCTCATCCCTAACCAGGGTCTCTCATCGCTAGCCAGGGTCTCTCATCCCTGGCCGGGGTCTCTCATCCCCACCCAGGGTCTCTCATCCCCGGCCGGGGTCTCTCATCCCTGGCCGGGGTCTCTCATCCCCACCCAGGGTCTCTCATCCCTGGCCGGGGTCTCTCATCCCTGGCCGGGGTCTCCTCTCGGCCGCGGCGCTCTCGCCATTGGGGGTCACTGTTCCAACAAAAGCTGTGGCTCCGCTGCTTTCTGCGATTATTAAAAACAATATTTCTGCTACAGCTGTTTCCTGGTTTGGCTGATATGTTAAGCTAGAATGAAAGGGTTTGTTGGGAATTTTTTTTCTCATTTACAGCAACTTCCTTAACTTCACTTTGAATTTCCTTTAAACTCTGATGAAATACAGTTCATCTGCCACCAAAACCTGAACCAAAATGATGTGAAAAAGAACCCACGAAAGGGTTTTTATGAGATCTCATTCTCCCTGCACAGGCAGCCCTGATCAGGGACTGTAGGCAAGGAAATAATTTCTTTTAAATGAGTGTCTGGTTCCCTTTATATTTTTTTCTTTTGCTTCAGATTGCAAGGGAAAAAACCCAAGGTGTCAATCAGCTTTAAAACAGTTGAGCTGATCTTATTTCTTCTCTGTACTGTATTCAAGCCAAACATTCCCTGAATAGAAAAAGCATAGAAAACTCATAATAGCTAAATTGGTGCTTTTAAAGCCCAAATTTAACATGCTTCCTTGGGGACATTTTCCCAGCATAGAGGAAAACAAATATATGTGATTTAGTGTCTGTTATAGAGGTTAAAATCTGCACCTATTCTTTCTTACACCCATGAGAGGCAAGAGTGGATTTCGGGTGGGAAAGAGGCAGGCAGCAGGGAGAGGCAGGAGAGAGAATTCCTCTGGAGCGCAGCACCCGGCACAGCCAGGTGATTCATTTCAGAAGTGACACCATTTTTGTGAGGAACGGGGAAGATCTACAGCATTTTCCTTTTGAACTCTATAGATAGCAGAAAGGAAGCTGTTCCTCTTTTCTTTGTATTTAATTTTTAACTCTGGGTGTTTGCTGGCTGATCATACAGCTCCAGGCAGGAGCCTGGGGGTGACGAGGATGCTCAGGTGGATGCTCAGGTGGATGCTCAGGTGGGAGGTGTGAGGATGAGGCTGCAGGACTGGCCCTGGGATGTTCTTGTGCTGCTCTGGGGAGGAGATTTCACCACCTTTAGTCCGAGCTGACCTTAGCATTGGAAGGCTCAGCCCTGAGCTGGAGCAGCCCCTCAGGCTGTGGTCTCACCATGTTTGCCATTTCAGTTGTACCTGGGATAGACTCAGGAGCCTTCCTCTTCCTCTTCCTCTTCCTCTTCCTCTTCCTCTTCCTCTTCCTCTTCCTCTTCCTCTTCCTCTTCCTCTTCCTCTTCCTCTTCCTCTTCCTCTTCCTCTTCCTCTTCCTCTTCCTCTTCCTCTTCCTCTTCCTCTTCCCTCTTCCTCTTCCTCTTCCTCTTCCTCTTCCTCTTCCTCTTCCTCTTCCTCCCCTGCCTTCCTCTTCCTCTTCCTCTTCCTCTTCCTCTTCCTCTTCCTCTTCCTCTTCCTCTTCCTCTTCCTCTTCCTCTTCCTCTTCCTCTTCCTCTTCCTCTTCCTCTTCCTCTTCCTCTTCCTCTTCCTCTTCCTCTTCCTCTTCCTCTTCCTCTTCCTCTTCCTCTTCCTCTTCCTCCCCCCAGAGTGTGTTCCCCCCATCCGGCTCCTTCCTGGCCTCCCTGTGCTGTGTCGCAGTCCAGGAGAGGAGGAGCTGCTCAGGGTCCCTCAGCCCAGGGCTGTGCAGCTCCCACGGCTGAGGAAGAGCAGCAGTGGCAGCTTCCCTGGGCAGGGACAACACCTGTGGGTATTGCCTGCAGCCTGGGGTGGCTGCCCCTCAGTCCCTCTCTGCAATAGCTGAGGGATTCCTTCAGAGAGGGCAGAACAGCAGAAAAGGTGTAGAAATTATTCGATCAGAGTGTCTGACTGCAGCCCCTGGGTCCTTCCCAGTAATCAGGGAATGATACGTGAGCAGGGGCAGTGCTGGTAGCTCTCTTATTTTTAATCCGCTTGCTTTCATTTTTCATATACTGATTCTTCCCTTTTTTCTCTGGTGGTGTTTTTCCTTTTCCCTGTCATCTGTCCCTTCACTACCCTCTGAGACTTGTCCTCAACTCAGTTTGGGGAACTTCCTTCTCATTTCACCTGTTAATATCTCCCTCTCTCCCCCAGGCAGTGTCTCCAGTACAGTGAATTGGAGAGGTACAGGAGCTGTTGTGAATTACTCCTTGCAGTGAACTCCTGCACTCCATATTTATTCCTGGATTTATTTTATCTGCAGTGATGTGCTGCTCTGGTAACTGCGTGTCCAAGCCCATGGGGTTCCTGCCATGGGGTCTGCGGGGGTCCCACAGGCACACTGAGCCCAGCACAGCCTCAGCCAGGAGCCTGAGCCTGGCCTGACCCCAGGAAGATCTGCTTTGTGCCTTGCTCTTTTTTTTTTTTAATTTTAAAAAATGCGGTAGAGGTTTTACACTCCTTGTTATAGTGTCCTGGAGCTTGGTAAGGTCTGAATTGGGAGAACCTGCGGCACTCCTGCTTGCAGCAGTCAGTTAATCCCTCCTCAGGTTTACTCCTGCTCACAGAGAAGCTGAATCTGGCAGGAGAAAGAGTTTAAAATCACTGTTAGCACTTGTGCAGAACCTAAAAGTTAAAGTGAGTGGGAGAAGTGGTGGCGGCCTGTTATTGGAACTATAGCATTTATTTGGGGCAATAAATTGTTTCCTCTCCCTCATCAGTTGTGTTTCAGGATCTCTGCTGTGACCTGCCAAGGCAGTCTCTCCTCATTTGTGGCACTCAGGCTGGGAGCAGAGCTGCTGGAGGGAGGAGCAGCACTGTGGGAGCAGCACAGCCACGGCTGGGCAAGGGCAGTGTGGTGGGAGCGCCCAGAGACCACCCCACCCTCACCTCCACCCTCGCTTCAACTGCTTTTCTTTGGTCCAAAAGCATGGAGCAATTAATGCTTTTAATTTTTTAATTCAGTCCTCCCTACTGCCGAGCTGTGTTTGTGACCCTTCAGGTATGCACATTTCCATGGAAGCTGCTCCAGGCCAAGGGACCACAATGCCCAGCAGTTTTCTGGATCAGCTGAGCAGGTTTCTGTATTCACAAAAACATCACCAGATTAATTCTTAGACTGCATTCAGACCTGTGCATCCTGCCGATGAGGAGGCTATAGCTTGAGTGCTTCAAATTGTATTCCTTCCTTTCTAGATTTTATTTTATTTTATTTTATTTTATTTTATTTTATTTTATTTTATTTTATTTTATTTTATTTTATTTTATTTTATTTTATTTTATTTTATTTTATTTTATTTTATTTTATTTTATCTTATTTTATTTTATTTTATTTTATTTTATTTTATTTTATTGATTTTATTTTTCATTTTATTGATTTATTTTATTTTTTTATTTATTTTATTTTATTTTATTTTATTTTATTTTTTAAAATTGATTTATTTTATTTTATTTTATTTATTTATTATTTTATTTTATTTTTCATTTGATTTTAAATACTATGAGATGGTGAGGAAGGGAGCTCCTTGAGCAGCAGACAGCTTAGATCTGAAAGCAAGCACAACTCACTTATTTGCAGCAGGTTTAAACAGCCCTTTTCTGGCACTGCAGCATGGATAAATGTTTAAATTCTTTACAAATATTAGTATAAATCTTCTCAGTTTAAATTAGGACCTAAATCCTTCAAAGTTAAAAGAGAAGACAGGGCCTTCTAGTCAAATGGACTCATTGTTCAGTTAATCCCAGGAGATATCTGGCTACTGGTGTTTTCTTGGTGCATCTCAGTCTAAGATGAATTTAGCCAATTAATCATCAGTTACAAAAAATGATTTTTGTTAATATTTTTTTCTGGATCAATAGATTTTTATACAAGAATCTTTCTGCTCGTTAGTTGGAGGGCAGCTCCTTGAAACAAATTCTGCCTGTGATTCTACCTTAAATTCATCAGTAGATATTAAATAGGTCATTGGTGTAATAAGGGCCAAATTTGCTTCTCATAGATCACAATGGCCAGTGCTCCTAGGGTCTAATTATCCCATATTTGGTCAATAAGCCATTAACATACAGCCATGGATGTTAATAACCATTTCATGAAAAAGTCTTGGTAATTTATGAGATCAACATTGGTTAGGAAAATTAATAAATATTTCATTCGGTAAGATTTATCCGAGGACGTTTCAGTCTGAGGGAGGAAGCACTGGGCTGCGAAAAGGGGGCCCAAGCTCAAATAAAGGAAGAAAGATGGGGTAAAGAAAGCCCAAAAGCCAAGCCCATGGTAGCTGGGTTTAACTTGGGCTAATAAAAATTTACTTCAAATCCTATAGCTAATAAATCCAAAGGGTGTATGAGGGAGTCCAGTAAAACCTGACTTAACATTATGTTAGTGCTATTAACAATATTTATATAGATGTCATTTCAGAGGAGGGTTAAAGCTGCTGAGTTATGGGCTGGGTGCAGGGAGTTGTGTCGTGGAGCTGCGTGTCTGTGGGCATTCACTACCATCACCTGCCCTTTCTGGGGGGACAAAAGTTTAAAATTACATGGAAGACAAAGGTGGAAGGCTCAGAGTTTCTGCTCACTTCAGCGTCCTGTCTCCCAAACTTAATAAAGTTCATGGTAGAATGTGATTTACCATGTTTGCCAATCTGTTCTTCACCCGATAGTAAATCTATGGTGTTTGATTGGGTATGCATGCAGTTATAAACATGTGGCATTTTTCCAGCTGTGGTCTTTAGCAGCAATCATGCTTTGCACACTTCTGTAGTCAAAACCCTTTCCTGTGGCTATAAACCTAGTGGAAGCCTGAATTTTACCTTGCAGTCACTTCCAAAATGTCAACTATTTTTAACTTCAGACTGCTCTTAAAAATCCAGTTGTAGCCTGTTAGGCTTAAAAGCAGTTAGTGTGAGGAGCAGAGAGGGATGGCCAGGCAGGATGGGCAGAGCTGGCGTGTGACAGCAGCGATGGCACAGCGCAGGGACCATGGCTGTGCACACAGGCTGTGCCAGCCCCGCGGGGAGGGACAGCACCCGTGACAAGTCTTGAGCCAACATGGTGCTTGCACAAGTGCTTTAAAAAAATTTTAAAACCAGTCTTTTCATGCTTTGCTTAATTATGCCCTTAATTACTTTTGCAGTGGGTTGAAATCACCCCCTCGCTTGGGTGGGATGTCCTTCTCAGTGACCGGGATTTGCACACTCAAATGGTGACTTGTGCTCCTACCCCTAAAACTAAACCTGATTATTTTTTTCCTGGGGAAAAAAAAAAAGTTTTGGAAATTAAAAGCTGTGTTGTAGCTGTAGAGCTGTGAAGAGCATCCCTGAGGGTATATCTGGGACTGCCTGCAGGAGCACAGTCTGCTCAGGGTGCAGCGTGTGCTGTGACACCAGAGCTGTGCCTGCTCAGGTGAGCAGTGTGCCGTGACACCAGGGCTGTGCCTGCTCAGGGTGCAGCGTGTGCCATGACACCAGGGCTGTGCCTGCCCAGGTGAGCAGTGTGCTGTGACACCAGAGCTGTGCCTGCTCAGGTGAGCGTGACACCAGGGCTGTGCCCGCTCAGGTGAGCAGCGTGCTGTGACACCAGGGCTGTGCCCGCTCAGGTGAGCAGTGTGCTGTGACACCAGCGCTGTGCCCGCTCAGGAGCAGCTCTCCAGGGCATCCGGACATGGTGGATCCAGGCTGGTGGCACCCCGGTGACCTGGGCTGGGCTCACAGCGGTGGCAGCACAGACTTCTCCAAAGCAAGTGAAAGGAGATGCTTCCCTTGCCTCTGCAGAAGGGAGCTCCTGGGGGAAACGCTGGTCCCTTGGAAGGCAGGAGTGCCCAGCTGGGGTCACCAGGCGATAAATACCTTTGCTTTCCCAGCCCTTTGCTGCTTTTGCCTCCCAGAGTCTCCCCTGGCTGGAGGAGCTGGCACTGGGGGACGTTGCAAACACTTGTAGGCCATTGACGCAATTGTTAATCTATGTTGAATGATTGCGCCATTCCATCCTGCTGCCTCTCTCTGATTAGACTTGTAAATGAAAAACCATAAAAGTCAAAAATGAGAAAATAGAGGACAGAATGAGAGAAGGCACTTATCCCCCCCGATGAGTGCCTGAGCACTGCAAGCAACCCCAAATCTGGAGCTGGGCGCTCTGCATGGATGTGGCTCTGGGTGTGGCTGCTCCGGGTGTTCTCCCGGTCCTGGGCAAGGACTGCCAGTGGCACCTCCTGCTCTCTGGCCACCAGCTCTGGGTGACAGGGCCAAGGAGCACAGCGCAGGGAAAGCAGCCGTGCTGTCTGCACAAGGTGTCTGAGGGTCACTCTGATCAAATACAGGCTGGCTTCAGGTCTTTACTTGCTGATTAAGCTCCACCACCAGGTTTTTCCATCCACTCCTTGGCCTTTATGCCCTTGGTGACACAATGTCTATTGCCCCTGCCAAGACTCTCTTCAATGCATTAGCTTAGCTAGGGGTAAACTCTGACATCAGGAAAAAACCCCCACTGACAGTTAATGGAGCCCTGTAGGTCCCTGACCCCTGGGGATACACGCACAGTACCTGGCAAAAAGCGCATTCTAATGTCTTGGGGAAAAGGTCAGAGTAGCAAGAGAAAATAGGCTGTTCACATTTTGTGGAATATTTATCAGGGCTGCAGGCTCTGGAGCTGCACAAGGGGGTCAGGGTCCCTAACCGGGGTGAGGGTCTCTGGCAGGGGCTCAGCCAGGGCACTGCAGCACAGAGGGCTGTGCAGCAAATTGCCAGCAGTCAGAGGGCTGCACATCATTTGCATAATCTGCAAGATCTAATTTTGTCTTTGGGCTTTTAATAAAATGGGATTGGTTTTATTTCAGTGGCTGGCTCATAATAAAGGATTCAGCATTCTCCAAACCAGAATGGATGGTGTGTGCTGCTGCAGCCTTCCCTGCCTCCAGCTGAGACACTGGCACCCCTGAGCCCCCAGCCCGAGACCACAGCAGCTCTGAGCCCTGGGCCAGGGCCAGGAGCCATCGTCCAGCTGTCAGGGCAGCATGTGCAGCACCATGAGCTCGTCCCTTGTCAGCCTAAAAAAGACACGGTGTATTTATGCTTTTTGGGTTGTTTGTTTCCTCCAAGGTAAGTGGAGAGTAGAAATAAAGGACGAAAATAAATGAGTAGAAAGAAAGAAAGAAAGAAAAAGAAAGAAAGGTGTAAGCAAGGTGTTCTGGGGAAAGAAGGAGCAATCACCCCTTAGTTTCCCTTTGCTCCAAGTTTTACTGAGGCTCCTCAGGAGCCAAAGTGCAGTTTGGATCTGAGGCACACCCCCGAGCCCCAGCAGCACCACAGGGAGCCATGCCCACACCTGCTCACTTCCCACCTCAGCCCCTCTCAGATGAGCTCTCCCTGCTGGGACAGCAGCCTGGAACTGCTGTACAAGCAGCTTGGCTGAAAAAATCAATAATCTTTTCAATAAAGCATTTTATCCCTTATATATATTGTCTCTCATAAAGATTTTACACAGACAAAAAGTTCAGAAGTTGGTGTAAAAAATGTTGGGAAAAAGGTGAAGATACGTAAGTAAATTACAAACTTGAGGCTGTTTGCAGTACCTTGGGAAAGTGGGAGTTATATTGATGAGTTTTTATTGATTTACCATCATTCCCAGTGTGGACATTTTCTGGTCTATTATACCACAGTCGCAGCATATTCCCATCGCAGCACTAAAGAGGAAATATGGGCAGCCTGACCTTGGCAATATGGAGATAATGAAATACCCTTAATGATCCTTCCAAAAGATTTTACAAGCCAACTCCAGATTCTATCTGCTCTGTGCTATGCTAATTTTTAGGAAGACTTGGAAGGAACACCAGGGGCTTGCAGCTTGAATCCTAAGTGTGGCGTTTGGAGTTCAGTGGAGCAGGGACAGGTGACCTCAGCCCCTGACAGACAAAGGCTGCTGTGGAAGTGCCTGGCAACTCCAGGAGCTCCTGGCGTCCTTTGTCCCCTTCCCGAGGATGGAGGCTGTGGGGCTGTCCCCCAGCCGTTTGGCACCTCGGCTGCCCAAGTACTGAGGTCACCCTGTGCCACCACAGGACCCTCTGTGCCACCACAGGACCTTCTGTGCCACCACAGGACCTTCTGTGCCACCACAGGACCCTCTGTGCCACCGCAGGACCTTCTGTGCCACCGCAGGACATTCTGTGCCACCGCAGGACCCTCTGTGCCACCGCAGGACCGTCAGTGCCACCGCAGGACATTCTGTGCCACCGCAGGACCCTCTGTGCCACCGCAGGACATTCTGTGCCACCGCAGGACCGTCAGTGCCACCGCAGGACATTCTGTGCCACCGCAGGACCATCAGTGCCACCGCAGGACATTCTGTGCCACCGCAGGACCGACAGTGCCACCGCAGGATGGTCAGTGCCACCGCAGGACCCTCTGTGCCACCGCAGGACCCTCTGTGCCACCGCAGGACATTCTGTGCCACCGCAGGACCCTCTGTGCCACCGCAGGACCCTCTGTGCCACCGCAGGGCCCCCTGTGCCACCTCGTCCCTGCCCAGCACCGCAGCCCTGAGGAGCACACTCAACCCCAGCAAGAGTTGCGGCACTTCAGGGTGACTTTGGGGACAGCTCAAGGAGATTTACCATACATATACCTGCCTGGAATTGTACCTAGCAGGGACATAAATAGTAGGTTTCAGTGCTCTGCTTTCCTCCTCTCCCCTCCCCGGCCCAGCTGGCAACACAATTACCAGCCCCAAAGTATTATTTTCTTAATAAAAATGTTATGTGTAAAGCAAAGCCACAAATGAGTCCCAAGCCCATGCAGATCTCAATCACTCCCTTCTTTATTCCCCAGTGAGATTGCTAATGACCTTCATGCAAACCTTCACCAAATCTTTTTGAAAGGCAAATATTAATTTCCTAGCATGAAAAAGGGAAATAAAAAAGCCTATTTTTCATGGGAACCACGCAGAAAGAAAGATATATTTTCCTTCAAAATGCAGGGAGGATTTTTACATTTTGTCACTTGCTTTGCATAGACTTGGTACCACCATTTGTTCACCTCTGAATGTAATCTCTCCCCATAAAGCTTCACTCTAAATTCCTCCACTCCCTGTTCGGCTCTGATAGCTCCTCAGCTCTGCTGGAACGGTGCCGGCGCTGTGCTCCTGCAGCACGTTCCCAACTCTCTGGGAGGAGACTGGGAACAACACTTTAAATTTTAACAGCTGAACCATTCATTTTTAAAAAGGATGCACCAAAGCCATGTAACATTTTATAGCAAAGTCTGCAAAAGTCATTTATAATACAGGAATCCTTTGTGGGAAGCTGCATTGTGCTGTGCCACAGCATCCCTGGCATGTGTGTCCTGTGCCAGCAAGCGCTGGAGACTCCACAGAGAGAGGGAACAGACACAGGAGCAGGGCCAGCACCGCCCTGAGCACCCCAGGCATGGATCTCTGCACGCCCACAGTGTCTGCAATGGGAGCATGGAGAGAGTGATCCCAAAATGAGACACGTCCTCGGTGTGTGTCAGGCCTCCTCAGACACTGAGTGTTGGTGTTTCAGTGGTTTGTGAGGTGCCAGAGCAGGTTCGTGTGTGCTCAGGATGGACTTGGACCTGCCCCTTTGGCTGCCGCTCGCCTCCAGCAGACTCTCCAGCAGCCCCAGGTTTGGGGCTGTGCCCCGAGGTGGAGCTGACACAACATGGGCATGAAACACAGAGCCACCCCTCACCGAGGAGATCACCCAAACCAGTCTGTGTTAAAAACATGTGCTTCATTCCAGAGCCGAAGCAGTGCCACAGAGACAGCTCCTTCCCTTTGTTTTAGACCTTACCTTCATTTCCAGTGATACTTTTCAGCATTAACTTCATTAAGCAGTTCAAGGAATGGTTTGAACGGTATTTTCTGGAGGTCATCTGCTGGTCATTAACTCCTGCAAACTTTTCTCAGACTGGTCTGAGTCACCATGAGAGAGAAAACGCTGTAAGAACCAATCTGAACCAACCCTTGTGCTGTAGATGTGTGTACGTGCTGGCTCCACTCTGGCTCCGGCATTTGCTCACCCTCGTGTCCCCCAGGGCGCCAGGGCAGCAGGAAGGGCACTTGGGGACAGCCACCACTCCTCTGCTTTGCAGGGTCCTCAGCCTCACCACACAAAGTGAGCAACAGTTTGCCTGCACATGTTTGGGGAAAAACCAGTTAATATAACAATAGCACTAAATCAGGCACAGAACTTCAAGTACAATTCACAGCAAGAAGTTGTTAATACCTTTATTATGGGATAAAATGTATTCATGATATTAAAGACATCACATTTCTGCCCTGGTGTCACATTTTAGATGTAGCGTAGATAAATGATATATCACTGTAAGAGATCTACAAAAACCATTAGTAACCATGACATTTTGACGTCAGATTTTAAAAAATTCCTAAGTAATCTTTTTGATTTATGAAATGGTGTCCAGGTTCATCGAGACTGATCTCAGATTTATCACAGCCTGGTTAGAATTATTAATGATTTTCAATTTGTAAATCCAATGCCAGCATGTCCAAGTGCTCTCAGCAAAATCACAGAGAGCTGACAGGGAGATTTTGCTCAATCCATAGTTTTCAGCTCTTGCAGGATTTTGTGGTTAACCCGCTGTGGGCCGGCGCGGCACAAAGCCATTGTTCTGCGCGGCACAAAGGAGATGTGTCCCAGCCCCGCGCATGAATCACGGCCCGAGTGGCCATGAAACACATGGCGTCAACAGCAATGAGCGATCTGACTTTTACAGGCTCCTGCTGAAGACCCTTAAAGACTTAAATTATAATGAGAAGAAAAGCTGATCTAAGCCAAAACAGACAGGCTCGGGTAGTTCTCCCCTACAATTCATCACGGGAGCAGATGAAAGGAGGCAGGGGCAAAGAAAAAAGCACCGGCACGTCTCCATCCCTCAGCAGCCAGCGGGAATATCTCGGGAGAAGAAAGCACACCTCGGGAAAACAGACTCCAGAGCCCAAGCAGAATATTTATTTCATAATTTATGGGATAATTGTCCCACCACCACAGGGAGGGGTTAGAGGGAGATTTGGATGCTGAAATGTTCTCTGCAGTGGGAAGCCAGCTGTTCCTCCTGCTAGGGTGGGCAGAGCCACCACACCTGCCCTTCCATGGTGACAGGTGTGACCAGAGACACCATGGGTGTCACCACAGCACCATGGGTGTCACCACAGGCACCATGGGTGTCACCTGTCAGCCTCTCTGGGACCAACACTGCCTTTGTTTTTTAAGACAATTAAAGGAAAGCCACAACCATTCATCCTTAGGCTGCAGACAGCCAAATTATTTACTGAAAAGAGTTCTCTCTCTCATGTGCATGGATTTCCAGGACTTTGGGCTGGCTCCGGGTACTGCAGCCCCAAAGCCCCACGTCCCCAGAGTGGGCAGGACTGTGTCTGGAGCACAGAGGATGAGCAGCAGGGCAGCCACAGGGCCCAGGGGCTCGGATTTGTTAACCACAGGCACAGGGCACTGCACCGTGGGCGTGGTGGGGACTGGTCTGACTCCTGCTCTGGACCCCACATCCAGGCGGGGCAGAGCAGCCATGCAGCTCAGAGCCTGGGGATCTGCAGGGTTTACAGGTGTTGCTCAGCCTCTGAATGCATTTTAGCTCCATGCGGCACGAACATCAGGAAGGCAACATTTCAAGAAGGATAAAACTCCAGTAATTCTCTAGTCCAGCACTGTCACAGCTGCTCATACTTCCCAGAGCATTTGGGTGCCTGGAGAGAGTTGGTGTCTAGTTTTCTCTCAAGTACTCCACCTTAATTGGGCAGGTAAAACTCTATAATTAGGGACCTTAGCTGGGAAATTTTTCTAATCCATCATATCTGCTCCATTATTCAACTCTATCAAATCCACGCATGCAGGGAGAAGCAGGACATTCTTCACAACACTGTCAATATTAACGTCTTTCCAATTACAGAGCATTACAATGGCAACCTGATGAGGAACTGTGACATGCTGCCTGCAACCTCTAACTTTTGATTAAAGCCTTCTTCAAGATGCTCCCCATTAATTTATGGCAGAGGGCTGGCCAGGCACAGGTGAGGAAATGTTGGGAGGGAGCAGCACCACCGCTGCTCTTGCACCCACCCAGAGCAGCTCACCTGCCTGCAACGTGGCTCCAGGGGAACGCCAGCTGTGTCCCCACACATTCCACAGAGAGTCACACAATCGAAAAGATTGGAAAAAACCTCCAAGATCACCGAGTCCAACCTCTGCCCGATCACCCACCTGGCTACAACCTTCTCTCTCCCAGGTAGCTGCAGAGGGTGACGATGGCCGCAGAGCTGGATGGCGTGGGGCAGCCTCTGCAAGGGCCCTGGGAAGGTCAGCAGGCAGAGCCCAGCACTGGTCCAGCAGCCAAACCTGCGCTGGGACCCCCAGGGACCCCCGGCAGAGCTGCAGCTCCAGCCCCTCTGCGGCTCTGCTCCCTGGAGACTGCCTCTGCAGCTGGCAGGGGAGGGGTGTGAGCTGCTGACACCGCAGCTGGAAAAGGGGGTTTGTTAAAATATTCTTCTGACAGGTTCATTCTCTGAGTTCCTCTGGATTATTTCCAGCATTCCAGTTCCATCAGAAAGAGCTCTTTTCAGAGGATGGGGAGAGGCTGTGAGGCATTTCTTCCCTTGCCTTCTCAATTAGATGGTGAAAGTTAATCTTTTGAAAGTCTGAAACAACCACAGCTAACTGCGATGAAGTGCACGATTTCACAGTGCAAGAGCAGTGCTGGGACAGAGCAATATCCTGAGAACCTGCAGGAGAGCCTTAGCAATGAGCTGCCGTGGCTGCAGCTGCACCTGGGCTGTGTGTCACCTGGGGAGCTGCAGCTGTGGCTGAAGGGCTCCCCTTGTCCCGCAGGACACTCGCCTTGGCAATGTGGGTGTCATCCTCCCATGGACCCGAGTCCCTCCAGAGCACCTGGAATGACAGCGTGAGCCCAGGAATGCTGGTCAATTCTTAAAGTTATGTTTTGTCATCAAACTCCTTAAAAAAGCTCTGCTCTGGATAATCTCCAAATTGCCATAACCTCAACAGCCAATCTGTCTCCATGAGGTCATTCACACCTTTGCAGAGGGATTTGTGTAGTCACCAGAAAACAGGGGAAGATCTTTGGGATCACGTTGGGACTGATGATGGACACACAGCCCCGACAGAGGCAGTCACATTCACCCTCAGCACGGAGCTGAACCCAGAGGTGCGCAGGGAATCCATCCCAGCAGCTCCCAGGGCGAGGTGACCGTGGCTACTGCAGCCCAGCAGTGCAGCCAGGATCCGTGCTCAGATCCTCTGCAGCATGGCCCAGCAGCGATGCCCTCCAGGCTGGGCTCCCACACATCCCAAAGTTCCGCTGGCTCCTCGACCTTCGGTGCCCGCGGTCCTTCAGTGGCCCCGGGAAGCCAAGCCCCACGGAGGAAGGGACACACAGGAGCCCAAAGCAGCACAGCCCTGAGCCCCCAGCCTGGGGCAGGGGTGAGGTGCTCTGGACACAGCGTGGGACACCCTGCCCCTCGGCAGCGCTGCTCACGAGCAGGCAGCACCGCCTTTCCAGAGCAAACGCCATTCCGATGGAAAACCAACGTGACAAGAGGCGCACACTGTAATAACGTGGCTCTCAAGACATCCACAGACCCCAGATTAAATGAAATTTTGACAGAGAAAAATACGTATTGGCAACATTTCTTGATCCACAATTCAAAGAGAAAATTGAAACCATATTTCCGTAAGAATCAGGCACTGGAAAGAAGTTCTTAATAAACAAAAAGAGACAGGTCATGTAATTCACTCCCTTTTCCTCTTTTTCATTTGTTGGCCAGGAATGATTAAGAGTCAAGGAAAGATGGTTTTTAACTGAAAATTTGTACTCGAACCTAACAAACAAAACAACTTAGAAATAAGTTTCCCAGCTGCGAGTCTGAATATTTATGTCTGGAGATGTAAGGAACATTTCAAAATATTAAATAATTTGCAAGACCAAACCTGCTGGGTTTGGGTTGAAATCCTTTGGTCTGCAGCCTCCTCTCCACCTTGCCTTTAAAAACACCAGCTGAGGAATCCAGAGGTGGGGACTGAGTGGGACTGCTCTCCTTTTTGGTCAGGGCCACATTAAACGCTCTCTCCTGGGAGGGGTCAGTGTGACAGTGACTGCTGGGGCCCTGCTCCCATGGTCAGATACCCTGCAAGTTAAAGGCACCTGCACGGGGTGACTCAGGTGTGGGTCGTGTTAGGAGGTCTCTCTTCACTCAAGAGCCAGTGCCCTAAACTCAGAATTCTTTTCCCTTGGATTTTCTGCTCTAATTGTTCCCAGGACATAGGGCTTTGGCACTGCATTTTTTGGTCCATTTGAAAATTCTCATCCTTTCCCCTAAGTGAAAACTGACAGAAAACAAGGTAAATAATAATATAAAAAAAAATTTAAAATTGTTCAGGTCCTTAGGATTCCCCCTCCTCACAGAAGACAACCTAGAGGTGCACTGGTACATGGAGTCAGCTTCTGCAAAGGTTCATTCCCAACCCAGAGGAGCAGAGGAGCACCCCGGGGTGTGACCCCCAGCCCCCATGAGAAGCTGAGCCCCCCGGACCCCTCCAGCCTGGCTGCTGGGTGCAGGGGACAGGCGAGCTGTGCCCGTGCCGTGCAGAGGGGCAGGCACAGGCCCTCCTGCACCGCAGAGTGACATGAATTAGTGTGTGACAGTGACAGAAAATGGAAAAGAATGGCCCTGCAAATGCAGTTACAAGAGAAAAGCAAATTGATTTAGTGGACATATGAGTATTTTTGAGAGAGAAAGCAAGAGAGCTGCCTGACATATTCCAAGATACCCCACGATTGCCTCTCTTAAGGAGATGTCATTCAGATTTCCCTGAACTAGCCTTTAAATTACAGTTCTATAAATAGATCGGGCACTGGCAGTATTTACAGTGTGAGCATCAGGTGAAAAACTACAGCGGCTGCTGCGGCTGCTCCTCTCACCTTGCGCCTGCCCCGCTGGAGGTTAACTCTGATTTCCATGTTAATGCTGCCTCGATCCCAATGGCTGCCATTTGTCAAATTAACATTCATTTCAACAACCCAAAAGTGAGAGCTTTTAAACATTAATTCACAACTATGAGCTCTTCTCAGCACATTATTATGTTACTGTGATGAAACAAACTGCCTATGGAAAGATATAGATCCTGCTGGGAATGTTGGCGCTGCGGATGGAGAGGAGGCCCTTGGTGGAGGCAGAGCTCCAGAGGGTGATGGCAGCAGTGGCAGTGGCAGTGCTGGTGCTGGCACAGGTGGGGACAGACGGAGCAGGAGTGCCCAGAGCTCTGCCCGTGGAGTGTGCTGGAGCACCGCGGGCAGCTCGGGGCTGCGTGTCCCCCCAGGGTCCCTGTGGAGCGCTCTGGAGCCCCCAGCCCGGCGGGGAGCCCAGCCTGGCTCCCTGCGCTGCCCTGTCCCCGCACGGCATTCCCGGGGAGCGCTCTGTCCCCAACCCGCCCTGCCGCTGTGCCAGCAAACCTTTCCGAGGCGAGAGATTACCATCTGAAAGATTTAAATCGGTGCTATTTTGAGTCCGCAATTACTCCGGCTCTCACTCACCATGGCTGATCAATGTGCTGTCTCTGATTAACAAGGCACACGAGGGAAGGCGCTGGGGCCGTGCGGGCTCAGGGCACGGACAAGGACAGGGTGGCCCTTCGGCCCTGGGACAGCCCGGGCGGGAGCTGCTCCTCCCTCCTTCCAGGGCAGCGGAGCCCCAAAATCTGCCGTGTCCAGGGGCCCGAAGCACCGCCGGTCCCCGCAGCCTGTGCCCCCGCAGCCCCTGCTCGGAGCACCCGCTGGGGAATGGCGACATTGGGGACAGAGGGAAAGCCACCGCCCTTCGGCTCCGAGCGCCGAGAGCCCTGCAGGGGTGCGGAGCGCTGGGTGCTGCCGGTGCCGCTGGGCACAGAGCTGTCCCCTCGCACACAGCGGGCAGGGCTGTCCCCTGGCACACAGCGGGCAGGGCTGTCCCCTGGCACACAGCGGGCACAGAGCTGTCCCCTGGCACACAGCGGGCAGGGCTGTCCCCTGGCACACAGCGGTCAGGGCTGTCCCCAGGGCCCGGCGCTGCCCTCCCTGCCCTCCCTGCCGCCGGCACACCCCGGAGCCCTCCCGACGCCTCATCCCTCCCATCCTGTTTTCCAGAGTCTGGTTGGCGTTTCAATGGCATTCAGGGGTGAGCTGAACTGATGAGTCTCTTTCTCAGTGTCCATGTCTGGTAACAAGCGCCCGTGGCGCTGCTGGATGGGATTTCCTCTCGTTTCTCAGAAGGAGCAGGACCAGAGGGTCCCTGTGCCCGAGGGTGTGGGCGCTGGCACCGTGGGGACAGCGGGCAGGGGTCCAGGGCTGCTGCAGGCAAGGCAGGCGTGACAAGGCTCCGTGCCATGTGGCACTGGGGCCGGGAGCGCCATCCACATCTGGTCTCCTGATTTTCCTGATGGTCCATCTCCCCAAATAAGCACAGACAGATACCTACAACTCAACTACATCTGGAATAATCCCTGGCTCCTAACCGAATCCAGAGCTGTAATTCAATCAAGATGTTCTGCTGACACTATAAACCGGAGAGCAGCGTGGAGCAGTGAGTGTAAATGCCAGCAGAACCCGAGACTGAATTACAGCTGCGCTCTTGTACCAGACACATCGTGCTCAGACACAGGGGAACAGAGTTCTCTTTGTTAAACTAATTATTTTGATACACAGAAGGAGAGGACAGAAAGGACCTGTTAAATATTTACCATTTCAGGCCTTTTCTTGCCAGACATTTTTTCACTGTTGTTGATATAAGCTGCTCTGTGCCGCAGTTAAACCTGCCCATAAAAATGGAAAGGTTTGAAGTGTGCATGACATATTTCAGGGGGACAGGGTGACTCCAGGGGCTGGTAATGAAGCCCAGAGCCTTTCACCTCTGGAGCGCTTGTTTGAGTCCAAACACCATTTCCATCTGCAGGTGGTTTAGCTGCACCCCTGTTCTGAGCTGGGCTGTTCTCTGTCCTCATGACCAAGTGCTCTTGTGGGGAAAAAGTCCTCCCTGCTGGCACAGTGCCTGGCCGTCCCATCACAGGGGTCAGGAGGGCAGGGGAAGGGGCTCGAGCTCTCCCTGCCAGTTTTGGGAGCCCAGGCTGCTGTGTCCCACAGGGACAGGAGGGTCACAACACCCTGAGAACCAGCAAGTCCTCCTGACACGAGTGGCCATCCTGGGGACAGGCGAGTGGCCTCTTCACAGGCAGGGTGGCAGCTCCAGTGGGCACAGGAGTTCCTGTCCCAGGGGTCCCTGTGTCCCATCGGAGCAGGCCAGCACCTGGCCAGGGATCTCATCACTGGAGGACTGTTTTGGATTTCCCATCTCCATGGAAATTGTGCTGTGGGAAGGGCACATGGCTCAGGCACTGCCAGCCCAGCGAGGGCACTGCTGGCCGGAGGAGACACAGCACCAGAGCAGCCAGGGAGGGAAGAGGGGCACATCCAGCCTGTCCAGCGCTGGCAGCACATGGCACCTGTCCCTCAGCACAGGCTGCAGTGCCGGAGGCTCCAGCAGCATGGAATCACAGGCTGCAGGAAAGCTGTGGCCGCGCCGAAAGCACCGGGGATGTGTTGTCACCTGCCTGGCACTGGGAAACAGGAGCCCCTGAGAGCTGAGACCCCGAGCGGGGGCAGGTCCCTCCGCACCGTGTCTGGAGCTCACCTGCGGCTGGCACCTGTGGCTGTGCGGCAGCAGCTCTGCAGGTGGGCAGAGCCGGGCAGGTGAGCGTGTCCCGCTGGCAGCAGTGGCACGGCAGCCTCGCGGTGACATCCCCTGATGGCTGACCCTCCCCGCCGAGATTAATGGAAGTGTCTGTCTCCGATGGTGCTGCCGGTTCCGTCCGTCTGTCTGTCTGCTGCTGAAGAGAGCCCTCTGCTCCCAGCCCAGGCAGGGACAAGGCTCCATCCTCACCCCAACGGGGCTGGGGCTCAGCTGCCCCTGCCCAGGGCAAGGCTCCTCGGAGGAGCTCAAATTCTGCAGATCTCAGCAAAAACTGTGGGAAGAACTCAACTATGCAGCAAGCACTGATTTTCCATGTGGATGCATTGCCATTAGCCTTACCCATTAATTAGAATAATAGTAATTGTTATGATAATGATGATTATAGAGATTTCTTCATATTTACTGAGGTTGGAAATATCTAAACCAAGCCCTTGCACAAGCCGCGTGCTTTTATCAAAGCCATTAATGTCTGAGATAACATTTTTAAATGCCAAATTTTCTATGAAAACGTATATTTATATCAAGAAAATTAAATTTCAGCTTAAGGTTCTTATTATAAATAAAAGAAAATAAGTCAATAAAACAATAAATATTTAACTGAATGATGCAGAAATTATATCCAATTATATTTTCTTTAAAACCCAATTTATCTGCCAATATTTTCTTTAAATGCTCATGTTACTTTTTCACTTACTAACAATAAATGCCTGGATGCATTTCAAAGTGGTGCCTTTTCTATTATTTCATTTCCTGGAGTCCTCGGCTTGAAAGGACATTAATAGCACACTATAAATAAAAAAAGTTACTTAAGGATTTACAGCTGAGGATTTCTATGGAAACAAACCGGAGAGAGGAGTTTGCATCAGGATGGGGGTGGGGGATGGAAACAAAGGACTGAAAATGGAACCAAAGTTCAGCTGCCACATGGCAGCCCCGGGTGGCCCTGCCTGCGCTCACTCCGTGCCAGGGGTCACCCGGGGGGGCACAGGGCTACCCCGGCCCTGGGTGCTCCCTGACACAGCCACATGTGTCCTGGCCCTGCTCTGCACAGCAGCATGGCAGCAGAGCGATGGTTGGGGCTGCCAGGGGGCAGCTGCTGCCAGACCCCCCTGCCCGTGCCCAGGATGAGAGACACAGGGATGGTCCCACGAACCAGGGCACCGTGGGACACCGGGATGCTGTGGGACACCAAGGGACACCAAGGGACACTGGGACACCAAGGGACACTGGGATGCCAAGGGACACTGGGATGCCAAGGGACACTGGGACACCAAGGGACACTGGGATGCTGTGGGACACTGGGACATCATGGGGCACTGGGACACCAAGGGACACTGGGATGCTGTGGGACACTGGGATGCCATGGGACACTGGGATGCTGCGGGACACTGGGACACCAAGGGACACTGGGACACCATGGGTCACTGGGACACCAAGGGACACTGGGATGCTGTGGGACACTGGGATGCTGTGGGACACTGGGATGCCATGGGACACTGGGACACCAAGGGACACTGGGACACCAAGGGACACTGGGACACCATGGCACACTGGGAGGCCATGGGCTTGGGGCAGCCCCAGCTGCCTCTGTCCCACCCTCGCCCACCCTTGGCTGGCAGAGGGGAACGGCTCCCTCGCCAGCTCTCGCAAATGGGAAGCGGATTTCCAAGTGAGAGGAACCAAAATGACTTGCATAACGTAGGAAACAATTCAACAATCAAAAAATCTTTCACTACTTAATAGGATTTTATAAATTGAATTATCTCTGTAAGCGCTGACAGTCCAAGCCAATCAATCCATTAAGGGATGCCAGGCTCGAGCCCGCAGCCCCGCGCGTGGGGAGTGCTGCTGGAGGGCACCTGGCTCCTGTCACGCCCCCCAGACCCCACAGAGGCAGGGCCGTGCCAGGATCTGCCCCCACCATGGCACTGATCCCACGGGAGAGCCTTGCTCCGGCTAGGGAGCCCCAGCCTTACATTTGGGGTCACGTCTGGGATGTGGGCCTGATCCAGCTCCATGTGCGTGGAGCTGGAGGGCCCTGGGGATGGGCAGAGCCCTGGGTGTCCTCTCTGTCACGGCGTCTTGGTGGCTCTTGTTTGGGCTCCTGCAAGCTGCCTCTCCCACGGAGCTCACATTGGCGCGGTGGGTGCAGCTGATTATTGATGGCACGTAGGACCAGGTGTTCACAGACGAAAGGTTAGTTTATTAATCCTCTGGGAGACCTTATGAAAAGCAAATTCAGGTAAACAACATATTTTTCTTGACTGCTTTCAGGATTTAAGGCAGGGATCCTGTTCTTGGAGTCTCTTCGACTCTTTTCCATTGCACTCTGTTATTACATTCTTCAAAAAAGAGAGATTGCTTCTCATGCCATGTTCTGGGAGAGAGAAACCTAATTGAATCTGCTGCCCGTGTGGCTGGACAGCACCTCCTTCCCAGTTATGGATGGGCTGGAGAGTCTGGAGCACATGGGCAGGCGTATTGGGAAGGCATTTTCCTGCTGGGTGCCTGCAGGTCCAGGCTGTGTCCCTCCCTGTCCCCACTCTCCTGGTGCACTCAGTGCCTGCAGGGCCCAGCCTTTCTGTCCCTCAGACACTCCCTCTGCGCCCACAGCAGGTTTTGTTGTGGCTCTGTGTCCAGCCAAGGTGGGGGAAGATGGATTTCCAAGGGAAGCTTCTCGTGTGCCCCATCCAGGGAGGAGCTGGGGCTGCTGGGGGGTCTAGGGTGTGCCAAAGACCCTTCCCAGCCCCTGCACCCACAGTGCCCGGCAGCACCTCCACCCTCCCAGCACTGCCCCAGCCCTGCCAGGACAGAGCCCAGTCTGGAGCCCAGCACGGAGCCCACCAGAGCTCCCAGGGGGCTGCCCTGGGGCCAGCGGGGACCAAGTGGGGGCTAACGTGAGGAGGAATGGCACAGGGACTGCCAGGCACTGTACATGGCGTCATTTAACCTCTGAGCATGGTGCTCGGGAGAGAGAAATCCCTGTGCCCCATTTATGACCACTGGAACTTGATTAAGCACTGAACTTTAATTAATTGACTAGCTTGGAGTAATAAGCTCTGCCGATTTGCTTTGCCCAATGAAGAGGTGAATAGTTAATTCACATTAACTGTCAGGTGTGAGGGCCACTGTCACACAAACCCCACCATCGATCAGACCAGGCACAGACCCCAGCGCTGCCTGGACCCCTCCCCAGACCCCACGGGCTGGTGTGTCCTGGACCCCTCCCCAAAACCCTGGAGCCTTGAGTGGAAGTGAATGAAGTGAAGCTGGAGAGCTCAGCCACCTCACAGGGGCTGGGGACCCCTGGGGACCCCTGTGCCCCTGCAGCCACTGCCCAGCTGCGGGCAGAGTGACAGGGCAGGGGTTTTGCTGCCACTCACGTGTGACACCCCACTGCTGGCCTTTCCCCACAGAGACTGGAGGAGCGTTCCGAATATCAGCCCCCCTCCCCTTCCATTATTTCCCCCAAAGATTGAGGGCTCTGAGGCGAATCCCTCAGCCCAGCGCGTGCTGCAGAGCCACAGCAGTGCCAGCGAGGAGCAGGAGTGAGCGCAGGAAAAGCTTCCACCCAGGACGGGCTGGAGCAGCAGGGCGAGGTCCCAGCACACGTGCCCTGCCTGTGCTCCAGCGTGCCTCTCCTGCTCCTTAAATTGATTGGCACTTTCTATTTGAGGAAAAATGAGTTCTTAAAATTGAAATACTGGTTATTGTTATGGTAATACAGCGAGGCTGTGGCAGCAGAGATTTTAAGATACAAAAAGGTTAGTTTGAATCAAGCAGCTGAGAGGTGAGTCTATATAAAGTACTCAGGACTAATGAGTTCCGAGGGATCCACGTATCGGGTCCAGACCCCTTAATGCTGCTGATTCAAGTGCTGGGTGCAGGTAATCACCAAGATAACCTGAGGCCTCTGGGATCATTACTGCTTTATCACATTTTGTATAAAATATTTTCGGCCTCATTTAGGATGTCAGCCTCTATCAAACGTTTCCTGGCGTTAGGAGCGCGCCGCAGCCCCGCAGCAGCAGCGAACCTGAACCCTGGCAGTGCTCTCCTGGCCCAGCTCACCTGGAACCTTCCCTGTCCTGGTGTACCCAGAGCCCTCCTGTCCCACCGGGAGAGGCACTCGGGACACCCCAGAGTCTCCTAGGGGCTGTGGCACTGAACAGGAGATTGGTGAATAATGTAAGAACAAAAGTATTGAGCCCATATTAGCAGAACATAGTGACTGATTCCCAACATCTGTTATTGCTTTCTCTCATCTGTACCTGAAATTAGCAATTTAGAGCCCATACCTTTATTTGGAAAATAATAGTACACACAGAATTATAAAAGTTTAATATGCTCTCAGTAAAATGAAAAATGAGCGGTTATGATATTGTCTAACACTTTCAAATGTGTTTATTAATTCATGTTTTAAATCATAAGTTTCATTCTGCAGGAGAGTCATACACAGCAATAAGCAAGTTTTAAAATATTAATGAATAAACAATATTTCTCTATTGAAATATAACATGCTTCTTTGAACAATGTACCAATGGTAATAAATCACAACCAGCAGAAAATTGCATTTCATATTTAATACAACTTGAACTCTGCCTTTTTATAAATGATATCTTTTTTGTTTAATTGGCGTCAGTTCAGATCTAGCAGATTGCTAATAAAATTCTGGATTTCCATACTTAATGACGCGTGCTCTTTATGCTGAATTTTACCACAAAAAATGCAACCTTTTCTTATACAAATAGCAGGCGTTAATAGGTGATCTTCCACCATGGGCAATGGCCCTGTCTGCTCTCCTGAAGCCTCTCCCAGGCTCCCCCACAGCCTGGGGTGGCCACGTGCCCCATGGCCCTTCTCAAGTTGCCACATGCCACGTGCCACGTGCCACATGGCCCTTCTCGAGGTGCCACATGCCACGTGCCACGTGCCACATGGCCCTTCTCGAGGTGCCACATGCCACGTGCCACGTGCCACATGGCCCTTCTCGAGGTGCCACATGCCACATGGCCCTTCTCGAGGTGCCACATGCCACATGCCACAAGCCACATGGCCCTTCTCGAGGTGCCACATGCCACATGCCACAAGCCACATGGCCCTTCTCGAGGTGCCACATGCCACATGGCCCTTCTCGAGGTGCCATTCCCAGAGCATGGAGCACGTCAGTGGGAGGAGGGCCCCATCCTCCCGGGGGTCCCCGGCCCAGAGATGTGCTCCTGGGGGACACCGCTGGGTCCCCACCCACGCCAGGAGCAGGGGCTCACGCAGGGGCTCCGGCACACGTCAGCGCCCGCGTTAGCACCGCGGAGAGGAGTGAAAGTAATTGGGTTTAATTAGCCTGTGTAAACACGATCCTTAAATTTGCTGCCACATGAGGGTTTTGGCAGTCTCCAATAAATTAATCCTTTTTATTATATCAATGACAGGAAGATGATCAAATAGGCTTTGATATAGATTTTGGGATTTAGCACCTAGTAGCGCTCTGACATGCTTGAACTTCTTCCTCCTGCTGCTGCTGCTGGAGGCAAGAATGAGGCTACAAACAGCGTCTGCTTCCGAGCTGCTCCCTGGCGGAACGGGGGGCTTGGAGACACACGGATGGGGACGCCAGGGAAACTTTGAAGAAAAGTTTGTCTTCAGGATTTGTTGGGTAAGTTGAGTTTCCAGAGGGTAGGGCCACGTGAGGAGAGATGTGGGAGTAAGGGGGGCACAGTGATGAGGCACAGCAATTAGTGCATCGTGTGAGCATCCTCAGCCGGAGGCTGAGCTGAGCTGGGGCACAGCCCTGGCTCCCCTCGGGGCTGGGGCACAGCCCTGGCTCCCCTCGGGGCTGGGGCACAGCCCTGGCTCCCCTCGGGGCTGGGGCACAGCCCTGGCTCCCCTCGGGGCCGGGGCACAGCCCTGGCTCCCCTCGGGGCTGGGGCACAGCCCTGGCTCCCCTCGGGGCTGGAGCACAGCCCTGGCTCCCCTCGGGGCTGGGGCACACGGAGCCTTTGTCCAGACCCATGTGCCAATCGCTCCTCCCATGGTGCTGAGCCCAGGGGAAATGGGCTCGGCTGGCACAGCTGGTGCCTCTGCTCTGGTGTCAGGGATGATTGCCCAGGTCCTGCTGGGACACAGCCCAGACCCATGGCTCGGCTGTCAGCAAAGATCATAATGCCAGCTCCATCCTTCCCCTGTCCCAGCTGCAGGAAGGAGCCAGCAGCTCTGTAAATCAGGGGCAATGAATTCGCTGGCAGAGGGCAGCCCGGGGTGCCTGCAGAAGGTGAGGGCCCCGTGTCCCACCTGGGAAGGGCAGGAGACTGGTTGAGCTCCTGTGCATCCCCCGGTGTCCCCCACCCTCCCTGGCCACGATGGCCCACGAGCTGATGCACACAAAACCTTCTCTGGCCCCCACAACCAAGGAAAGGATCACTGGATGGGAATTCTAATCATATATTATATTACCATGTCATATTAGACTAATAAAATCCTAATATGATACAGGAATGGGGAGCATATCATAACTCCTCTGTGGCTAATACAATGCAGGCAATAAATCACTCCAGGGCTTATCCTTAACAATTGTATCAGAGCTTTCTGTGTCACGCTGATAACTCAGTCCCTCTGATCTAATGGTTCACTTTTCTTCACAGTCCATATGGCAGTGACATTAAAGCTAATGAAATAAAATAAAATTTGCCAATCTTTGAAGAATTCCATTCCTTAAAAAGATGTATTTTATTAACACAAACTGGAAACATCTTCAGTTACTCACAGTTACTTTTATCACATTGGAAATACATGGCACAGACATTGGCACTGGCGTGGCACATCGGCGGTCACGACATCGCTGCAGGATCACACACGGGGCCAGGTCAGCAGAACTGCCCCACCGCCCCAGTCCCGAGGGGCACGGATCCTGCCGCGCCCCAAGGGCACACTGTCCCCAGCTCTTCCCTTCCCGGGCTGTGGATCCCTCGTTGCACCCAAGGCTGGACACACAGGGAGCCATGCGCAGGAGGAGCTTGTCACTGCCTCCACTGCTGGCAGATGAGAGTTTGCTGCTCTCTGGGGCTGTGAGGCTGCGGGGCTGCTCCACGGCTCGGAGGGTCACACACCTGGTGCACCTGCCCGAGCGCAGGTGCCGTGTCTCCCTGGCTGTGCGGCTTCTCACGGCTCCTGCAGCACACCCCGGAGCAGTGATGTACCACAGTCCCCAGCACAGCAGGGCACGGAGCTGGGGCTGCTCCCACAAGCGGCCGGTGGAGCCATGCCCAGGGGAGCGTGGGGGTCTCTCCTCAGACACCCTCACGCCTGTCCCAGTGCCAGGAGCCTCAGTCGGGTCGGTGTCGGGCACAGGAGATGGCGATTCCTGGGACCTGCTGCAAATCCTCCGTTTGGTCCTGCCGTGCTCCACACAGGCTCTCAGGGCTGGCACCTCCCGTGGCTGGTGGGCTCCGGTCGCAGGGTTCTCATGTGCCAAAAGCTCAAACGTGGAATGAGGATGGTGCCACGGAACTCGCAGGGCGGGAGGGCTGAGGGTCTCCTCCCCGTGTGAGCTGCTGCTCCTGCGGAGGCTCCGGCAGGCCCTGAGGCTGTAGCTGCTGGGTGAAACACAATACACCATCAGCAGCTTGATCCTAGTACTGGTGCTGGCAGTAAACCTCCCTGATGCGTGATCAGGCCTCAAGGATAAGATGTTTATTATTTGCCATGGAACCACGTGGCTGTTCTCCAACGTAAGGAAAGGCCAAATTGCACTTGTAATTCAAAGGGACCCAAAGCCTTAATGCTGTAAAGCAGCAGCTAATGATGCCCAGCGGGCGCAGGGCACGCAAGGGCGGCCCAAAGGTTGTTGATGGCCTTCCTATGAACCTCCTCAGTGTGTGACAGGTCCTTGCCTGTGGCCAGCAGAGATGTGATCAAGATGAGGGACGTCTGAGTGTTCATTACGCTGCCTACTACGCCTCCGCTGACACACTTTACATTTAATATATAAAATACCGTTTCCACTGAGCTGGAGCGCAAACACTGAGTGTGTGGACTCGGGGAGCTCCATCAGCAAATGCAAATTGCTGGGTGCTTTGTCCTCAGCATGCAGAAGTCTTCGGCAGTCCACAGTCCCCACCTGCCCCAGCTCTCATTAACTGATTAACAAAGGCTTTGCAATGCATGTCTAGTTATTTACTAGTTTATTTAAATGCACCACCTGTAGAAGAAGCACTGCTCAATTCCAAACCTGATCGAGGCGAGTCTGCTCCACGAACGAGAGCAGCAGCAGTCACTGGTGCAGCAGAGTGTGGGCTGCAGTGTCACCACGGCCCGGGGGGAGAGTGCGAGAACAAAGGTATTTTACAAAATAACCTGATACAAGAATCGTTAAGAAAAGCTGAACCACAAGGTCACTAAATCATGCAAATAATTGTTCAGCCACCAAAACAACGCCCGAAGGCTTGAACAGCCAAGGGGAAGGGAAGGTGATGGACCAGCAGCTCCTCAGAGCCAACAGAGCCACGGCTCCAGCCCGGCAGGGGCTGGTGCTGGTGAGCGCTCGGCCTCTCCTGCCTAGCTGCACTAACCCAAGTAGCGAATAGTTATATTTATCAAAGACCATTTGCTGTAAGTGATTAACGTTAATTTGATTTCCTGTGAGTCAATTTCCTTGAGATATGGTAAATAGGCTATTACCTGTTATTGACCTTTACTTTATTAAAAAGACTTAAAATTAGCATTTATATATATACGTCCTTCCAAAAAAGTTTTTTTAATAAAGAAAAATATTTTTATAATCACATTAGACTTGCTAGCTGAGGCTATAGCTCCAAAGTTAATGTTAAATAAAAATGGTAATTATGAGTGAATATGATGATGGTTTTTAAACTCATCTAAAGGCCTGACCCCTTCCTTTACCTCCACTTGATTTGTGGCTTCCAAGCAGAGCAGGGTGGCAGCAGAGGCAGGAGCTGGCAGGTGGAAGCCTCTGCCCAGGATGTGCCTCTCCCAGGATTTCCAATCCTCTCCTGGCAAGAGGGCACAAGGACCTGCTGGTGTTCAAAGAGACGCTCAGCTCCTGCTCCAGGCCAGCTCGCTCTTCTGGAGACCAACGCATCTCCTCGGGCTGACTTGAACTGAGCAGGAAGAAATTACATCAGCGTTTGATCATGAAAGCAAAAAGTTTATTCATGTTTGAAACTACATATAACTACCACGAGGAAGACTTTTCAATCCAGGGTGTAATCCAGTTAGAAAGTAACACGAAACGGTTTAATACATTAGAATCACTGCCACAAATTATTTTCATGACTCAATCAGTTTCAGAATCGCATACAATACAAAAGAGAGAGAGAAAGGGCCCCTGCAATCCAGGGGGATGTACAGTACTGAATACTGAAGTCTGTATGCATTACAATTAGTTGTTGGTTTTTGTGTGTATTAGTAACAAGATGAAGAACATTCAAAATGCTTCTCAGTATTTACAACAGTTGCACTGTTTTGTGTCCAACCTAAGACCCCATGTTTCCACTTCTGCTTCTTTAGCAGTTGCCAAGGCAACCCTGATTTGTAGGAGATTACAATGTACATTACATTTCGTGGGGAAACAAAGAGTTAATTACAAGATGCAAAAAGATAAGAAAGAGACAAACTACAGCGTGAGTATCGTTCAGAGGTAGTAAGTGAGCACTCTAAGCTACAGAACATGTTGAAAGTCTATTGGTTTGTATGAGTTCGCATGAGGTAATAAAGCTGTGTTTGATTGGTGAGATGTATAAATACTCTTTTGCTACACTATGTACAACACTCCATATCACGGTGCTTTTTCCTTTCCTTTTCCTTTGTTTGTGGTTTGCTGCCAAGCAGAGGCACCAGCCCTTGGCAGGCGTGGGTAGCACCCAGCTCGTACTGTAAAACCCCGGGTCGTGGCGTGCACAGAGACCAGCAGCAAGAGTCGGCATCTCCCAAGAACAACCTGTGTCCGTGTCGGGATACGGAGAGGAGACTCGGGCTCCGGGGGGCTTTAGCAAGAAAAGATGCTCCTGGTTTCCAATCTAATTTGTAAGACAATAGATCTCAACAAAAATGTGACGAATAAGGATTCTTAAACACGACCATTGTTAACCGAAATAACCGAACAGCTCTTTTTATTCCAGCTCTGTGAGAGATATGAAAAGATGAAACACAATCAAAGTCTGTGATTCCTGTTGACTTTCCATGGAAATATGCACACAATTAAATTTGGGTGAGGCGGTTCTTTGTGTCTGCTCTTGCTACTGAGGTTAAGCTTGTCCTGTACTTTTACCCTTAAGGCCAAGTAATTGGCAACTGTTAGACCAACATCATTAAAACTGCTGATAATAAATTATGATAAAATAGTTACAGGGCTATAAACAATGCTAAATCTTGGCCTAATTGGATAAAGTGCTTTTTAACATTGTGTGTTTTAAGTATAAATACAAATGATTATGATACCTTTAAAAAACAGATTTACCAAGTTTTCTAATAAGACAAGGTTTTACAGTAAAGCTGTAGGTGGTTGGCTACAAAAAACTCTTTCCTTTTTCTCCTGCAACTCTGAATGCGCTAATCAAGGCATCTCAGCTCAGGGAAAAAGTGTTGCTAGGAGATTAGTTAGAGGTATCCGAGTGCACACTTCCCGGCCCTTCTGTAGGGGAAGTCACAGAAGATGGAGTGGTTGCGTCCTGCCAGCCTCCATTAGCCTGCAAAGGCAAAAACAAGTCAATTGATACCATTGCGCATATTAATTACAGCACAGGCAGAGTGCGGGGCTGGCCGGCGCGGGGCTGAGCGGGGATGCTCTGCGAGGAGGATCCTCCCGCACCCTCTGTGCCCAGCGAGGTGCGGGCAGCGTGACAGCAGGGAAAGCAGGAGCCCTTCAGCCGGATGCAGGCTGCCATCAGGACTGGGATTTCTGCAGAGACCTTCCCTGCTCTAACGAGGAGCATCCTTTCACCGGCACCGCAGCTCTCTCCCCTGGGAAGACAAGCCTGGGGCGATCCGTGTTTAACCCCTGCTTCTCCCGCCACTTCCCAAGTTCGGAAGGGCCTTTCCCCGCTCCGGGACCCTGGGCAGAGCTGCCCCAGCTCCCGGGTGGAAGGCAGGAAGGGCTGCTCGCATGGCTTTTCCAATTATCTCCAGCGGCAGCCGCTCCGGCCCCGCTCGCAGCCTCGGCCCTGCCGCCGCAGACCTGCCTCAGCACGAGCAGCGCAGGAACAAATTTGCCTTATGTCTCGGCCAATCGAGGCAATTGCTGGAATCAATGTCTGATCGGATTTCGGCTGTGGCAGACAGCTTGTCGCTACATATTTTTATGTCAGTCAAGAAGAGGGAGGCGCGGGGCTCGTGAGTTGGGGGACGCTGAGTGGAAGTGACGGGGAGGCCTCAGCGCCGCGCCCGCCGGAGCCGCCCGGGCTGCCCCGGCCCCGGCAGAGAAAGGTTAGCGACATGTGCTCGGGGCTCGGTGCCCAAGCCAGCCGCGGCCGGGCCACCGCCCTGCGCCGGGGGACACCGAGGGGACCCCCGGCTGGCACCCCTCGGACCCCCAGCCAGCGCGGCTCTGCTCATCCATCACAGCAGAGAGCGCGGAGCGCCGCACGGAGAGCAGCCCGGTAATTATCTCCTCTGCAGACAAACAGCACACGGAGCAGCTTGAGCCTGACAAACGCAGGGCTTGGGCTTTCCCTTCGCTGAAATTAACAGAACACAACCTGCAGCACCCCAAGGCTGAGCCCCAGCGGCACCCGTCCCCTGCTCAGACTGAACAGGCACAAACCCTGCTCGAATGCGGAAGCACCGCGAGTTTTTATTTTGTAAAGATACGAGAATCTACTTAGAGAAAGAAAAACTCTTGTGCAGATATGAGTCTAAAGATATTC